>JAOTQR010002914.1:0-18964 GCA_025774065.1 Solanum ossicruentum | reverse complement strand
CCGTCCGATATGCATGACTTTCATGTGTTTTAAAAAGGTTTTTATTCGATACTTGCTACAGGTTTGATTTATGCATGTTTACCCATTTCCTTTGATTTATGAGATCTATCTGTATTGTGTACTTCCTGTTTTACATATTCAGTACATCTATCGTACTGACCCCTTCCTTCGGGGGGAGTGGGGGCTGCGTTCATGCCCGCAGATACCGACGAGCAGGTGCGAGACCCTCTTGCCTAGAATCTCCAGTTTCAGCTGCAGTGCCCTTGTTGTTTCAGGAGTCAGCTATTGGTAGTCTCTCATGTTCACGTGTTTTGTAATTAGATCATGTATATACACATATTGTGTAGTATATATATGTCTAGAGGTCTGTGGATACTAGTGGATAGTGGGTATATGAGAGATATTTAAGTACATGGTTTATTGTATAATTTTGGCACTTGATCAGGCGGCGAGACCACATTATTTTATGTATGATGTGATTATTGGGCGGCAGGACTGCAACGGAGATCTTGTCGGCCCACATTTATGTATATGTATAAAGAATTATGTATTATATTGCTATCTGGGATGCTGCTGAGTTTTATTGCAGGTGAGGTTGGCTAATAAAACAGAGGAAACTCTGCCGAAATTACGGCAGGTTTCCAGATCGAATAGATTAGGAGATTCGGATTAGTATGTGTCTAGGTGCCCCTATCGGGCACTGGTCACGATTCTAGGATGGGATGTGACAAGGGTAAAACAACATTAAAAGCTTTAATAAGACCTTTTTACTTGTCGGACATAAATGTCCAATCACTCGCATCTGTATACAAATCAACAGACAAATGATTCAGAAATCAAGCCCATGTCTCTTTGCTTTCCTTTTCTAGAATTTCATAGGCAACACAAAATATATTATTGTTTTTATCGATGCCAACTGCGGATAATAATTGGATCCCATACATTGGAACCCTCAACCAACATTCATCCACACCTACTATTTTTCTACAACTTGCTCTAAGCCAAGTTTGCAAGCAGCAAAAAAAATATATATCCTCTGAAATCTTTGTGGCTCATTAGGAACCTCATTATCAGTGAGTTTCATGTATATTGTGTTGCCTAAAATTTATTCGATTGATTTTATTGCAGTAACTCCACATTATTTTATACTGATCGTTAATATCACCATCAATTAATGTAATCACTATCATCTTAGCTCTTTTAGCTTGAGATAGGGTCACACGAGCTCTTAGTTCAACATGAATTCTGTCACTTTTCAATTCCTGTTAATTTGATCCAACTTCTTTGAGGTACTTTTTGCAATAAAAGATGAAGTAATCTTTTTATTTTCATGATGTCACTCCTTACAAGTATATGTAGAATCATAAGTTTTTACCTGAAAAGCCTTGTCTTTCTGTATTTTAGAAGTCTTGATTTTTCATTTACATTATGGATGATGTATGCAAATTGCCTCCATTTTTATCTTATCATTCCTACTCCACTGAATATACTTTCCCTTTTTGATTTCATGAGTTCTACAACACTTTTAAAGTTCTTTTTTATATCAAAAATATATTCTAGACCTAATATTGGGTTATCTCCATCGGTCTTTGGATTATGTTGAGGAAAGTTAAAACTTTCAATTTCAGAATCACTATTCAAGCTCTTTGTGTCTGCAGAATCAACACAATTAAAATCTCGTTCTATATCAGTTATTTTTATCTTTATTTCAAAACTAAGGAGGTCCCTTTCTTCCAGAATGCTTTTGTTCCTCTTGCCATGTGTATCAACTATAACATCATCGGTTAAATCAACTTCTGAGTCAAAATCATGACACGATGAATTTTCCCACGTGATTTGTTGTTTATCATTTTCTCCATTACTTGATTGATTTATTGAATCCACTTTGTCCATTTGAAAGTAAGAGACCAAGTGTTCAAAGTATATATCAAGTCCATTGTCCTTTTAAATATTTTTATTAACTTTATATTCTTCATAATCTGTAGAGACCAACCTCCATCTATTACCGGACCTTTCAGACCAATGCCAAAAAGTTGTCGAATCATTTGCGTAACCACATATCTCTGCCATCTTCTTGAATTCAAACAAAGATTCAATTTTGTCGCATTTACATAATCAATGTAATTCATGTTTCCTCCAATGTAATGCTTTTTTGGTGTATGCTTCATAAATTCCTCCATGATATAGATAAATGAGACTCTGTTGTCAAATCTGAAATTACAAAGAGTGAACTTCATAAGGTATTGTTACAAACAATTAAAAAATTGACATGAGTTCTTACTGAAAGAAAAATATAATTAACTAAATTTAAACACTAATCATACTGAAAATTAGTGGACTAAATTATTTTGCCAGACAAAGATATGTCGACAGAATCAACAAATATTGAAATTTTTTCACCAAAATAAAAAAATAAAAAAAAGTGTTCTGCTAGCCTTAAATCAAGATGAGAAACATAATGTGATTGTGACTTGTGAGTCTAACAAATTTTTTTTCAATAAAGGAGGTGAATGTCTACCAGTGTTGTGATGCCTTAAGATCATTATTGCTTCTTGATAACTAGTGTTGCTATAGATTTGATCCAGGTTTGATTGATTTGTAGTATCCAATTTTGATTTCAAAGTGTTGGCTTTCGCATGGCTAAGTTTATGTTCTTCAGAAAAAAGGAAGACAGAAAGACAAGAGCCTATAAGTTAGGAGGGAAAAGAAAATAGTGTGAAACGCATGTGAGGAGGCTGCTGTTAAAAAAGTAATAATATTTAGGGTTATGACTAAAAGTGTACCATTTTATTAAACAAAAAAAGGACTGTTAGTGTTCTAGTAGAAAGAATATGTACTAGTTTAAGTCTAAAATCAAAGATAGTGTATGATTTTGAGCCTTTTCTCAAAACTCATCTCTAATGTTTTTCTTATTGCATCCAAAAATTTTAGTATTGTCTTCTCAAACTGCACCAAGAAATTATGAAGAGTTCGAGATATTATAAGTGCTTATGTGTAACTAATTGATTGCAAAGGTATTCTGTCGTCTTCAACTTCATCGATCATCAACATTGTTTTATTAATATGATAAATAAATAATAAACATAACAATGAATCACTTAATAATGATAAAAAAACATTACAATTAATAAATCATGCATCATAAATTTCACTTTATGTATAGTGAATTTATTTATTGTATTAATTCAATAAATGTGATACATAAACTAGCAAGATACAATACTAGGTGATAAAAAGATACCACCTAAATTAAAGGTAAGTTTTACAGAATGATAGTGAAATCGTCTTTGCTATATGGAGTAGAGTGTTAGCCTATCAAAAATTCACATGTTCAGAAGATGTAGGTCGCGAAGATGAGGATGTTGAGATGAATGTGTAGACATACCAGAGTGATAAGATTAGGAATGAAGCCATTCAGAAAAAGTCAGAGGTGGCCCCTGTGGCTGACAAGATGAAGCAAGCGAGATTGCGATGGTTTGGACATGTGTAGAGAAGAAGTACCGATACTCTTGTGAGGAGGTACGAGATGTTGGATTTAGAAGTTACACAGAGGAGTAGAGGTAGACTGAAGAAGTATTGGGGGGAGGTGATCAGACAAGATATGACAAAACTTGATCTCACCGAAGACATGATCTTAAATAGAAAGGAGTGGAGGTCACGAATTAGAGTAGCAGACTAATAGGTTAGTAGTGTTAGATTGATGTCTGGCCTTGGGGTATAGTAGGGTAGTAGGATTAGTCGTGTCTTTATATCCTATGTTGTCATTTTTCCCTTTTTCTTCTTATCTAGTTTATTCTGCTTATGGATTTTTGAGACGAGGGCTTCCAGGAAACGACATCTCTACTTCTGTGAGGTAGTGGTAAGGTCTGCTTACATTTCACCTTTCCTAGACCCCACTTATAGAATTTCACTGAATATGTTGTTGTTGTTTAAACTAATAACATACGTGATTTTAATATAGCCAAAATTAATTTTCATTAAATCTCAAAAATATTCTTTAAATTAATAAATATTGATTTATCAACTAAATAATATCTCCATAAAATAATAATAACATTTTTTGTCTTGATAATGCCAAGTTAGAGAGGTTTTACTTTTCAAAATGAAAGAGGTTAAAAATGATTTTGTATAATGGAGTAAAAATGTCATCAAATTAATAATTTGAACCAAAAATATGTTTATCTTTAATAATTTAGTAAAAAAATACCCACTTGTTACTTAATTGAGTCAAACATGCATCTTTCCTAATAAATATATTATTTTTTAAAAACACATTTTCTAATAAATGTATTACATTTAAATAATTCCTTTCTTATTTTTTCCTTTTAATAAAACGTTGGAAACAATCTTTTTTTTTTCTTGTTAATCTCATTTTATCACTTAGGAAAAAAATCTCATGTATTTTATATACATACAAGACCATAGTATTTCATCATTAATTTTTATTTGACTAACGCTAAAATTCTTTTTTCTTATAAAATACTATGAAATATTTTTATTTCTTAGAATTTTAAATTAAAATAGATAAATATTTACTAATTTAATCTTTGATATTTTAAAGTTAATTCCACAAAGTAATTTTCACAAGCCATTCCCGCGTGACTAACCGAAAATTCTATTAAAATTTTCATCCTAAAGCTTGTTTTTAACTAGTGATACGATAACTTTTTTGCAGCTTAGAAGATAGTATGTTTATATATTATGTCTTTATTTTTCAAACATTTATAACTATAAATAAGTTGTTACTTCTAAAATAAAACAAAGTGATATTACGTAGGCAAATAATATTAAGCAAATCTATCACATAATTTTTGTAAATTGTCTTTTTATAGCGACTAACTATTATATGAGTATAATAATATATAAATTTTTAAAATCATTCGGTTATTGTAGATTTAAAAAATACTCAAAAGATTATTTTTAAAATTTATTTATGTTATAAAAGATAATAAATTTCTTTTAACGTTAATTCTCAAAAGATAATTATAATTAATTAATCAAAAATATAATACACTTTTAATAAGCTGGAATGTGTGAAAACGGAAGAACACGGAAAGTTAATTGAGAAAATTAAGTGGGAAGTGACAAAAAGATTTCCAATTAAACAAGGTGAATCTTGACCAAGGTCACTCAAACCTTTTACTAATTAAGAGATTAAATTTAATGGGGCAAATTACAATTTTAAAAAACTTTTAATCTTTTGAATTATACCTAGGAGAATGGGTTTAAGACCTGAGACAATTCAGGTACGATGATACCTCTACCTAGCAGAATGAAGATTTCAAGAATTAGGTTTAATGAGATCAAACAAAATTATGATTGACAGTTTAACATTATCAAATAATGTAACACATAGATAAGATTAATGTTTTTTTAAACGGTTTCTAAGTTTAACAAGGCATCAAATAATTTCTCTATTGGAGTAAATATTTAGAAATCACTTATGCAGGAGTGAAGTAAAAGTTGCTTCAAGGAGAATGTTAGTAAAAGACAATTTTTTAAACTCTCATAAAATTAGGAAGTGTTCACAGATAAAATAAACAAAATTGTGAGAGTCATAAATTGTAAGAGACTGGTTGTGTGACTTATATTGTAAAAGTGCAAGATTTTATGCGTATTTATACGCCTAATTAGCCAATAATACCCATAACAGAGTTAATTTGGAGGACAAATTAATAAAGTCTTGGTGTTTGAGTGTCGTTTTTCTCTTATTTTGCTAACGTAGGAGTAAATGCGCCTGATGGTGGTATTTTTGCAAGATTTTGCTTTCATTGGAAAGTTCAGAGTTAAACTCGGACTTGAGGAAAGAACAAAGCCTGGAACTCGAAGGAGAAAAGTCAGTAGAAACAACCAAAAGACCAAAAGTACACGTGGCAGACTTGGGAACAAGGTTGTGGAAGCTAAAAAATATTTTTTTTAAAAAAGCAAAAGACGCGAAGTTAAAAAATGTGCAATGCGGACCTGTGCAAAAGTTGTGCAGAATTGTCCAGTCAGTAATTTAAGCAAAAAGTCAGAAACACAAGGAGTCCACATCACGGAATTGAGGACCCGATGCGAAAAAGTCGAATTATGGAATTTTTATTATTACTCTATCTTAGAATTTAGGCTTTACATTGGTTTTTACGCAAGAACTACAGTATAGACGATGGAGAACTCTTTTCCACCATATTTTGGTTAGTTTAATCTTTAGATTTTGGTTTTTGATGTTTTCTACTTCATTCATGATGTATTCCACATTCATGATTGGCTAAGTCTCCATATTCTAGAGTTGTAGCCATAGACTATGTGTAGTTCTTAACATTGAACATCTATGAATGGTTTCTTTCGGTTATTCCTATGCTATTCTTATCTATATTTCATAGCCTAATTAACCAGGGAGTAAATTAGTTGTTCACTCTAGATTCGATAGATGTTAGAGTGGATAGAACACAATAGTACAGGGAGCTTGTTCAATACTAGGAAACTAGGTTGATTCGTGTAAGGGAGACCAGTGACAACTACCCTTACACTTTGTTTGGTTTATATACGGGAAGATAGCTTTAAAGTATTTTTATTCATTTGTCTATCCCCACTTAACAATGTAGTTAGACAGTCAATAACGGTAGGCCGGTAGAGGCGTGCAATCCTATTAAGGTAATATAAACCCTATGAATCAATAATTAGAAAACTAGACATAGGTCGTCATTGTTAAGACTAGACAGAGTCATAAAGGTTACAACCCTGGAATTGCCCCTTAATTGATATCTTATGTAAAAGTCAAATTAGTTTACTAGAAAGTTATTCTTTATAATTTATTTTCCCTAAAACCAAAACTCTTTTTACTAAAACACCATAAACGTGATAACTAAGAGAAGTTACTAATTGCATTCAAATCCTTTGGGTTCGACAACCCGGCTCATTAATTAGGACTACTATATTACTTGTGAGACCACGTATACTTGTGTGTGCTGGGGAGCAAAAAGTTTTTTATGTCATTACCGAGGATTTGAGGCAAATTGGTTAATTTTCAAAGTTGTCTTTGTTTCGTGGTGTGCTACATTTGCTCTTAACGGTGTTTTTGTCCAGGTGATTGATAAATAAGCTAGAAAAATAAGCTAGAAGATCAAAACTCTTGTTTTTTTCAATCTAAGAGAAGAGCAGGGGTTTTGTTCAAAACACCGCCAATTGAACTTGTACAGTAGGAAGAGCAGAAGGATAACAAGGTGGAGGTTGACCCTGTTGTGGAGAACATGGCAAACAACAACCGACTTGCACCAAGAGCACCTGTTGTTGATGCCCTACTAGCACCGACGCCAGTGAGGGATGTAGTAATCCCGAGAACCACCAATGTCACAAGTTGTTTCGTCAAGCCTGAGCCCAGTGACACATGGGAGCTCAAACAGAATATGGTCCAGCTATTGCACTCTACTGGACAGTTCACAGGGCTTGTTCATGAAGATCTATAAGTCCATCTTCAGAATTTTCTTGAAATTGCTGATCCTTTCATTCCTACAGGGGTGAACCGTGACTATGTGAGGATGATTTTATTCTACTTTTCACTTTTGGGGGAAGCCGGGAGGTGGTTACAGATTGAGAGGCCAAACTTCATAGCATCTTGGGATGATCTAGCTCGTAAATTTCTCACCCGATTCTTCTCATCTGGCAAGACCGCCAAACTTAGAAGTGGGATCATGAGCTTCAAGCAGAGGGCTGGGGAGAATCTATATTAGGCGTGGGACAAGTTCAAAAATCTACTCATCAATTGCCCACACCATTGCAAAGATAACAAGGTATTGGTCCACACCTTCATTGAAGGATTGGAACCCCATACCAAGATTCTTCTTGATTCAGCTGCAGGGGGTCAAGCATTGCAGAAGACATACGATGGGTTGTATGCTCTTCTCAACAAAATTTCTCATGGTAATCCAGAATAGAATGGAGGATCCAACCAACCGACAATGTAGAAGTAGGCCGGGGTGTTAGAATTTAATGCAATAACGAGCCTGTAAGCTCAAATAGTGACTATATAGAACATGATGACCACAGAGCTTTAACAATTTGGCATTGGGTCTTCTACAATAAGCCTCAGTCAAAATGGTACAACAATAACTGGGTTAGTGTGATGTATGTGGGAGAGGAGACCATATGGCTGAATCCTGCGGATCTAGTCCTGAAGCAGTGGACTTTGTGGGCAATGCTAACAGAGGGAGCTATTAAGGATTCAGGAACACTTACACCTCGAATTGGAGGAACCACCTAAACTTTTCATGGGTTGGTAATCAACAGAACCATGGGACACCACAACAAAGACCACAAGGTGGAATGTATATCAGAATCATCTAGCCTAGCAGCCCGCAAGACAGGTCAACCCAAGCACCATGATGGATAGCATGGTCTTGAGGTAGATCTTGGCGAACCAAAATAGACAAGAAGAGGAGATTCAAAGGAACAAATAGCATCTGCAAAATTTAGAAAAATAGTTGGGACACTTGGCCAGCTCAATAAACTCCAAACCGCAAAGAGGCCTACCTGGTAACACTGATCCCAACTTGAAGTAGGTCAATGCAGTCAGCACAAGAAGTGGAAGGCCCTTAACGGAATTGGTCCCCAAAAAGGAAAAAAAGTGATGATCAGGATGCTATACAGAACAATGAGGCTAGCAATCCTATCCCAAGCATTGATGAGGCAACTCTATTGCTAAAACCTCCTCCTCTATTCCCACAGAAGCTCAAGAAGAAGAAGGAGGATGACTGCTTTCAGAAACTCATTGAGATGCTAAAACAGGTACAAATTAACTTACCATTGATTGATGTTTTATAGGGAATCCCAAAATATGCCAAATATGTCAATGACATCCTTGCTAATAAAATGAAGTGGGTTGAATATGAGACTGTGGCACTGAAAGACGCCTGCAGCTTTAAGATTCTTTAACATATCACACTTGCTAGCAAAAATTAAAAGATCCAGGAAGCTTTATTGTGCAAGTAACTATCGTGAGTTATCTGAATGCCAGGGGCTTATATGATCTTGGGGCTAGTATAAACTTTATGCACACTTCTCTGTTCTTAAAGTTGGGGCTTGGAAGGACAAAGCCCATAACTATTGTGTTGTAGCTGGCGGATTGGTCATTAGCAAGGCCAGATGGAGTGATGGAGGATGTCTTAGTCCAAGTGGGGTCTCTCATCTTCCCCGTGGACTTCATCATCATAGATTTTGAGCCTGACCCTGAGGTCTCATTCATACTCGAGTGCCCATTCCTAGCTACAGGAGGGGCATTAATAGAAGTTGTAGTAGGGAGTCTCACCATGCGAGACCTAATAAGGTGGAAGTGTTTGATGTGTACAAGACGATGAAGCTCCCAGCTGCATATGAAGATCTGATAACTATCACAGTGATAGACACTGCAGTTGCTGTAAGCTAGGTTGAGATTGAAGATGCACCAGCCAGAGTGCTGCTGAATCAAGGGCTAGTGGATGATGCTGAGGCCTGAGAGATCGAGAGTGTGTTAAATACTCACAATGTGAGTATATGCTGAAAAAGATGAATGAACCCTTGCACCCAAACCCTCAGTGGAAGAAGCTCATCAGTTGGAGTTGAAGCATTTACCATCCCATTTCAGGTATGAATTCCTTAGTGAAAATAATATATTACCTGTAATCTTGTCTGCTTCATTAACTACAACTCAGGCAGAAGCGGTTGTTGGATGCTAAAGAAATGAAAGAGAGCAATAGGGTGGCAGATGTCTGACATCCATGGCATCAGCCCAGCCCTATGCATGCACAGAATATTCATGGATAAGGTATACAAACCAATGGCTCAACCGCAGAGGAGGCTAAATCCAATTATGAAGGAGGTAGCGAAGAAGGAGGCCATAAAGTGGTTGGATGCAGGGATCATCTTCCCCATATCAGAAAACAAATGGGTAAGCCCTGTACAGTGGGTTCCTAAGAAGGGCGGGATTATAGTTGTCACTAATAAGAAGAACGAGCTGATTCCAATGAGAATAGTGACGGGGTGGTGAATCTGTATGGACTACAGGAAATTGAATAATGCCACCAGGAAGACAATTACCTCGTGCCTTTCATTGATCAGATGCTGGACAAGCTGCTAAATCCAATTATGAAGGAGGTAGTGAAGAAGGAGGCCATAAAGTGGTTGGATGCAAGGATCATCTTCCCCATATCAGAAAACAAACATTCCAAAGGTGCATGATGGCCATCTTCCATGACATAGCAGAGAAGTTTGTGGAGGTGTTCATGGATGGCTTCTCTGTCTTCGGTGAATCTTTTAAGAGCTGCTTGCTGAACTTGGACAGAGTACTAGCGAGATGTGAGGAGACTAACCTCGTTATTAACTGGGAGAAATGTCACTTCCTAATTAAGGAAGGAATAGTCTTAGGTCACAAAGTATCCAAGAAGGGGTTGGAAGTAGACTGAGTGAAGATAGAGGTAATTGACAAGCTGCCACCATCGGTTTTGGTCAAAGTAGTCTGGAGCTTCCTGGGGAATGCAGGTTTCTACCGCAGGTTTATTAAAGACTTCTCAAAGATTGCAAAGACGTTGTGTTCCCTACTGGAGAAAGAAGTACCATTTCACTTTGATGACTCTTGTTTGCAGGCGTTCGAAACGCTGAAAAAGAAGTTAGTGGAGGCTCCGATCTTGGTAGCACCTGACTGGGTCTCCTATTCAAGATAATGTGTGATGCCAGTGATACAATAGTGGGAGAGGTACTGGGGCAGCGTAGAGATAAATTTTTCACTCCATATACTATGCCAGTAAGACCTTAGATGCAACACAGAGCAATTATACCATCACTGAGAAGGAAAAGCTGCCATTGGTGTATGTGTTTGATAAGTTCAGAGCCTATTAGGTGGGGACCCAAGTGGTGGTGTTCACAGACCATATGGCAGTGAAGTATATGTTCAATAAAAAGGATGCTCAACCATGCTTGATCAGATGGATCCTTTTGCTCCAAGAGTTTGATATTGAGACCAAAGATCATAAGGGGAGCGAGAACCAGTTTACTGATCATCTATCCCATATGGAGACTGATGCTCACATATTTGAGCAACTACAAATCATAGAAGAGTTTCCTGACAAGTAGCTATTAGCCATTGAGGTAGAATAATTACCATGGTATGTTGATATTGTAAACTACTTGGTAAGTTATGTGTTCCCACCTGATGCAACATACCAGTAGAAGAAGACGTTGACCCACGATGCTAAGGCATATATCTGGGATGAGCCATACCTATTCAAACAAGGAACTGACCACATGGTAAGGAGGTGTGTTTCGGAGGCAGAAATGAAGTAGATTCTGGAGAGATATCATGCCTCTCCGTATGGAGGCCATCATAGTGATGACCGGACAGCGCATAAAGTATTACAATTAGGTTTCTTCTGGCCCACTTTGTTCGGAGATGCTATTTAATTCTCTATCTTGCCAGAAGACAGATGCCATATCTCGGAGGCATGAGATGCCCCTAAACAACATTCTCGAAGTGGAGATTTATGATATTCATGGCATTATTTTCATGGGGCCATTCCCACCATCATTCGGTTGTCATTATATTCTGGTAGCTGTGGACTACATATCAAAATGGGTAGAAGCAGCAGCCCTTCCAACCAATGATGCTAAGGTGGTGAGCAAGTTTCTCAGAAAGAACATCTTCACATGATTTGGTACTCCAAGAGCCATTATCAGTGATGGTGGTACCCATTTTCTCAATCAAACCGTAAAGAACTTGCTGGAAAATTATGGGATAAGGCACATGGTAGCCATAACATATCACCTGTAAACAAGAGGGAAGGCTGAAATATCCAACCGAGAGTAAAGCAAATATTACAGAAGATCGTAAATGTGACCCGGAAAGATTGGGCAGAAAAGCTTGATGAAGTCTTGTGGGCATATCGGACTGCATACAAGACCCTAACTGGAACCTCTCCTTACAGGCTAGTGTATGGTAAGGCCTATCTTTTGCCAGTATAGCTCAAGCATCAGGCGTACTGGGTAATTAAAAAGTTGAATCTTGACCCTGAGCTCGTCGGCAGGAAGAGGCTTGAGCAATTGGAGGAGTTGGATGAATTTTGGCTCCAATCTTATGAGAATGTTAAGCTCTACAATGAGTGGACAAATAAGTGGCATGGCCGGCATATAATCAAGCAGAACTTCAAGCCGGGGTAACATGCATTGTTCTTTAACTCCCGTCTTAAACTGTTTCCAGGAAAACTGAGATCCAAGTGGAGTGGACCGTTCGTGGTGTTAGCGGTTATACCCCGTGGTGCAGTGGAGTTAAAGGATTTGATCATGAACCAAAAATTTTTTGGTGAAAGGTCAACGTGTCAAACACTATTACGGTGAAGACACAAATCAAGTGGTAGAGGCCATTGAGTTCGCCGATGATGAATGAGCAAATTAGGCGTCGTGCCGCGATGCTAAATTTGGTGTTTCACGGAAGGCAACACGTGGTGAGGTAACATAGTTCTTTTTATTTCTGAAAAAAACAAATAAAAAAATCAGGTCTTGTACAAAAAGTGAGAAAAATTTGCACAAGTACAAGTCCGTGATGCCTCCGCATCGCGAACACTACACAATTTTGTGCAAATTTTTTCGTCCTCAGTTATTGATGATCCATTGAGTAATTTTTGTGTTTTCTTGGTCTAATACAGTAGTTTTAGTGTTTTGAAGCATTTCTAGGTGTTCAGGGAATTTTTAGGGGTGCTAAAAAATTAGAACTTTATTAAAGCTCAAAAAAGCGAGCATTCGCGATGGTACCGCGATGCGGACCTATTACTGATGCCTACTATTTCTGTATCCACGCAAAACGTTTTTATAAGTGTTGGTCCACATTCACTCCACGACGCGGAGGGAGTGAACGCGGATGCCCAATGTCTCTCACGCTAAAGGGAAATTATGTTGTGTAAATCCACGTGCACTCCGTGACACAGAGGGAATGCAGATATATGTTAAATTTCCCAAATGTGGACGTGGCCCCCATGCCCTTAAATTCGCACAATCATTTTTTATCCCCTTTTTAATGTAGAAAATGACCCAAACCCGTATTCTCCCATTTTCTCTCTTCTTCTTCCCTCTTTCACGCATAAATTCAAACACGTTTGTGTCTCACTACAAGTCATCTTTGTGTGAGTCTTGTCTTCACCCAGGTACAATGTCTTCAAGTGTACATTATGAAGGTCAATCTAGCTGACCAAGGGCTACCAACACACGGAAGAGGGCACGAGATGTTCCTGATGTGCCCAAGGACACTAGAGGGGTCAATAGCCCTAATTCAGGGACAAGGTTGTTCAACAAAGAGGAAAAGCAGTAGTATCAATCTCATGATGAGACGAAGTACTACCGCGATGTACCTATTGACGCAGGTACCCTTCGGGATGAGTACCCCCAGATTCTGAACTGTTGTAATCAATTAAGTCTGGGGTTCTTGTTCAGACCACCTATGCCATGCAATCAAAGCTTGGTTAGGGAATTCTACGCCAATTTGAGCGAAGAGCCTCAGCCCCAATCGGTGATTGTTTGAGGATTGGAGCTGAACTTCTCACCTCTGACTATTAAGTGAATCTTGGGCACCCCCGAAGAGATCCCAGTGGGTGCCTTTAATGAGCTTTGCCTTCATCTACCCTATCAGGCCATCAAACACACTATTTCATGGCGAAGGTCCATAACCAAATGGGTCAGACATGCTGAGCGGGGCTATCACCTCTCATTTTCATTTGCTCATATGTTCAAGGAGGCTTGGGTCATGGTGAAGATAGTGACACACTCTTTCTTTCTAGGGAAGTACTTCATAGTGTTACGAGAGATAGAGTATGCCTCACGTATGCAATCATGGTGGGCATGCAACTGAACTATGGAGCGATCTTCCGGCTGGCGATGAGGAAGGCCAAGACCCATAAGGGTCGCATGTATGTTTTTGGGGGCCTTATCACTACTTTGTCTCATGCTACAAGTGTCCCTGAGGAGGAGGTCAATTACTGCCCGGTCATCCAGGCTCCCCCCTATGTTGCTACCAATATTAAGGTGCCTAACGTGACCTTGGTCCTAGTCTTGACTACAAAAGAGAGAACCTACCATGGATGAGTTAATTGTGGGTTACATGTACGACCTAGAGATGCTGCGGCACCGGACTGGCGTCCAAACTTCCACGAGAGAAGAGTTACAAGAGGTTGAGGTGGAATACCCTCTCAATGACCATGCCAAAGTCGTGCTTCTCATTGGACCCCTGGTTTGTTGAGCCAATGCAGGATGACATTCCTACAGACTCATGGGAGGCGCATGAGGATGATGGTGATGATAAGGCTGAGGAGGATGACATAGCTGATGAGCCTCCAGTGTATGTAGGGTATGAGCCCATCCTATCAGACCCTGGTGATGCCTGAGCACCACAATTCATACTTTGCAGGTTATGTATGGTTAGTACTGTGGGAATGCCTTTATTCTGTTGATATTACTTCTATTATTGGCATGTATTAAGATCATTTTTATATCTACTTTGTGTTTATGTCTGGACATCTATCCTAATGTAGGGTTGAATATCTTTTATTTGTTGTTGGGTCTGTAAGTAATAGCTATCAACTACTTTGATGCATGGATGCTTTTATATTAAAATTCTATAAATGCACTAAGTTATTGGTAGTTGTGTGTCTGTTGAAATTAGTTGTGTTAGTCATAGTTGAGTGATGGGGGCCCTATGATGGATGGATGGATGACGATCGTCCTAAGCATATTCATCAAATTGAGTTCATGTAGAGTGTAGTATTGTACGAACGAGCATCGAGTGTGAACTTTGGAACATAGTGAAGGGTAGTTTCTTGAGCCTTGTGAACACAATTGTATGCATGCTTAATTAAATGAATTCATGTGAATACCATAATAGGAACTCTAGTGCTGACCTTGTGATAAGAATATGTCAAGAGTGAGCGAGCTAATTGTGAGTTTGTTGTGTAGGTTTGAGAACTTGCCTAGTATGTAGAGCAGACTTGGTAGGAATTAGAACTAGAGGAGAAGATCTAGACAATTCTTTGATAGGCGAAAATGACCTTAGTTAGCACTTGTTGAGCCTTAGCCTATTCTTTGACTAACCACAATTCAAGATATCCCTTTTCTTTGATAAAGTATCCGTATTTGATCCTAATTCTCTAGTACATTAGCACGGTGAATGAGAAAAGAGGGAACTTGAGTGGACACCCGAGAGTTGAAAAATAGTAGAGTGCCTTAAAAAATTTAGAAAGTGTTGACCAAAATAGTGTTGGTCCGCGTTGCCTCCGCATCGCGGAGCAAACACAGATGTCACACTATTTTGGGACCAAAAGAATCCAGTTAACCAGTGCTGATTCGCGATGCCTCCCTGTTGCGGATCCATTGTTGATGCACACTGGTTTTGTAAAAAATATTTTTTTCTTTTCTTTTGCTTAGTCATTGTTTGTTTAGGGAGTCTACGTATGTTTGTAGGGGGTTTATTTTGTGGTCAGATGTAAATAAATATGCGTACTTATAGCAATTATTCAAGAAGGGTAATGAAATGTTGTGAATCAAGGAAGCATGAGAAGATGTGAAGTGTGTGCTACGAGTGCATGGGAATTGAACCGTGTTAACCATATCCATAAATGTATCCCACCTACCCGCAACCTATATTACAGCCAAACAAAGACCTACGTGATCCTCTAAGGAAAATTCCAACTAGGTCTACGTTTATATAAAGGGCAAGCTTATGGAATCTTGAAGCAATTTGAGACATCTTTTCGGAGAGTGAGTTGTTTGTGTACTCATTCTTGATCTTCTGACTAGATTTTTAATGGTGTGCATGGGTAATTCTTCTTGGTGAGGGCATATAATCATTCAAGGTTAGAAATTAGATGAACTGTTAAATATTCTGCATGAGTCTGCATGTAAACATGAGTGCAAGGAATGAGTAGTTTCTACCTAAGGCACCGAAAGTTGTTCACCATGGTTCATAGATTGCCACCGCATGAGGTTTGTTGTACATACTACCGCAGGGAGTCTCATGCATGTGTAGTACTTGCCCGAGGACGGACAAAATTCTAAGTGTGGGGTGGTGATCTTAGTCATATTTATACGCCTAATTAGCCAATAATGCCTATAAATAAAGCTAATTTGGAGGAGAAATTAATAAAGTCTAGGTGTTTGAGTGTCGTTTTTCTCTTATTTTGCTAACGTAGGGCCGAGTGCACCTGTTGGTGGTGTTTTTGTAGGATTTTGCTTTTATTAAAAAGTTCGGAGTTAAAATCGGACTTGAGGGAAGAACACAACCTAGAACTCGGAGGAGAAAAAGTCAGTAGAAATAACTAAAAGACCAAAAGTACACGTGATAGGCTTGGGAACAAGGTTGTGGAAGTTGAAAAATACAAAAAAAAAAAGGCGCGAAGCTCAAAAAATGTGCAAGGTCCGCGTCGCAGACTTGTGCAAAAGTTGTGCAGAATTTTCCAGTCATCAAGTTAAGCGAAAAGTTAGAAACACAAGGGCTCCACATCGTAGACTTGAGGACCTGATGTAGAAAAGTTGAATTACGGGATTTTTATTATTACTCTATCTTAGACTTTAGGTTTTACATTAGTTTTTATGCAAGAACTGCAGCGGGGACGATGGAGAACTCTTTTCCACCATATTTTGATTAGTTTAAGTTTTAGATTTTGATTTTTAATGTTTTCCACTTCATTCATGATGTATTCCACGCTCATGAGTGGGTAGGAATAATGGAGAACTCTTTTCCACCATATTTTGGTTAGTTTAATCTTTAGATTTTGGTTTTTGATGTTTTTCACTTCATTCATGATGTATTTCATGTTCATAAGTGGCTAAGTCTCCATATTCTGGGGTTGTAGCCATAGACTATGTGTAGTTTTTAACTTTTAACATCTATGAATGATGTTTTTCAATTATTACTATGTTATTCTTATCTATACTTCGTAGCCTGATCAACTAAGGAGTAAATTAGTTGTTCACTCTGGTTTCGAGAGATATTGGAGAGGATAGAACACAATAGTAAAGGGAGCTTGTTCAATACTAGAAAACTAGCTTGATTTGTGTAAAGGAGACCAGTGACAACTCATACCTTGCTTGGTTCATCTACGGGAAGATAACTGTAAAGCATTTTTATTGGTCTGTGTATCCCCCCTCAACAATATAGTTAGACAGTTAATAACGATAGGCCGACAGAGACATGCAATCCTATTAAGGTAATATAAACCACATGAATCAATAATCAGTAAACCAGACATAGGTCGACATTGTTAAGACTAGACAAAGTCGTAAAGGTTACAACCCTGGAATTGCCCCTTAGTTGATATCTTGTGTAAAAGTCAGATTAGTTTAGTAGAAAGTTGTTCTTTATAATATATTTTCCCTAAAACCAAAACTCTTGTTACTAAAGCACCATGATAACTAAGAGAAGTTACTAATTACATTCAAATCCTTTGGGTTCGACAACCCGACTCTTTAATTAGAGCCACTATATTACTTGTGAGACCACGTACACTTGCGTGTGCTGAGGAGCAACAATGTACATTCAAATTTGATAGTTCAAATATATCTCATCTATCCTTTGATCTAATGCACCTGGTATAAGTTCACCATAAAAAGTTCAGCAAGATTTATTCCATAACCTCAAATATTTGAGGGGAATAATTTTAATTAAAGAAACTCTGTGAATTTAGAGGATTAAAATCTTCCTCCTTTTCATCTTGCTCATTATATAGTTTTTATTTTAAAACATATTTATACCATTATATGATAGATTTCATTATTTGCATAAAAATTATTTGTAGTTATTTTATTGAACAAATATACTCCCTCTATTTCAAAATAAATGAATTATTGGATTTTATCACATATATAAAAAAAAGAAATATGGATAAAATTTAATTAGTTTTTCTTTGTTTTTATCCTTTTCAAACCCAAAATACTCATTTAATACATCATTTATTTTTAATACAAAATAAAAAAAATAAAGTATAAAATTAGAAAAGATTTCGAGCATATCCCTTAAAAAGTGAACAATTCAATTATTTTTAAAATTCAAATATTCCCCATCAATTCATTTATTTTGCAAAATTCAAAAGTTCCTCCGTCAATTTATTTATTTTGAAATAGGAGGAGTATTGTGCTATATTTTTCAACACTGACAAATAAGTCTACAGATGCAGCAAATCAGAAAGCAACGAACATAAAAGAAGTTGAGGAGAAACAACATAAGTCCACTAAAATGATGAAAAACAGAGGCAATACAAAATCATTGAAGTTCACATAATTACAAAGAAAGGTGGTGATACAAATTTTAAAAAAAAATCTCAAATATGAATTAGTAGCATTCTAAGCAAGAACAAGATGCAACTTTGATGTTACTAAGAGGAAACATTGAGACCTTTGCAAGTGGAGAAACAAGAAAAAGGTGGAAGGAACCAGATTTTAAACTTTTGAAAGAAGATCGAAAAGGTGAATTCTGAAAAGACAAAGTAGCACAAATCAGTTGAAGAACAAAGAAGTAGGGAAATTAAGGCGATAAGACAAAATGAGGACAATCTGAAGGGTTCTACATGTTTTGTCCGTCTATTCTTTGATATTTTTGTCAATTCATTTGTATCAACCATTTTGGATTGGATCAATCGATAATAATGTTTTGCTTAGCTTAAATAGGAGAATTTTAGTAAATAATTTGGACTTAAAACTTAATATGGTCAAATAACTATATTTTACATGATTACATGACATAACTTTGTGTATGTAATTTGGAGGGGAGGAGAGAGACAATCGAGATCGAGAGAGGGAGGAGAGACGCGAATTGTATGTATGTTTGTCAAATTATGTATATAGTTGTCAATTATTTGTATATGTGTAACTACTATATATGTATGTATTTGTATATAAAGCAAATAAGTTTGAGATAGGGAGAAGAGAGGAGAGCAAGAGAGGGCAGCGAATGAAGAGATGAGAATTATATATGTATATCTGT
>JAOTQR010002893.1:15647-46951 GCA_025774065.1 Solanum ossicruentum | reverse complement strand
AAGCCTATGGTATTAGTCATTATGCATGAATATCTTTTGTAAGAGTGAGTGTTTTTGCACAGTACCAAGGTTAAACATGAAATCATCATTGAGTGTTTGATATGGGACTTCTTTCTATGAGGGCACTTGCATTGTATTGTTAGCATTTGACTTGTTCACTTATTGTGGACTGTTGATAGCCCCTTGCTTGTCATAGTTGTGTTGTCACGTACACCAGTTTGCATTGGTTTTCTAAATAGTTATCTGATGTTTCTTTGAAAAGCTGGTGTGGGTATATATGTTTTAGTGGTATGTGATATATGCCATTGAGTCAAGGTTTGCGTCTTACTGTATTATCTATATAGATTGAGTTGGTGCTTGAGGACAAGCAAGAATTTTAAGTTGAGGGAGTTGATATGCTGCCAAAGTACAAGATATTTTATGCTTAAAACGTAGGATTTTGTATGTTCTTAATGCGATATTTATGGATTTTATGTGTTTTTGCAATTAGATTTGTAGGAATACAGGTTGCCAAGGATTTAGGGCAACATTGCAGAAGATTGTTAGTTTTTGATGATTTACGAGATCCTCTACAGGTTGCAGAGAATTCTATGAGTCATAGAGGATGTCTCCTAACAAATTCTAGTGAAAGATGATTTCTTAATATCATCTTAACAAGACATATATACGAGTTGCGGAGCATTCTACGAGTCGTATAGATAGGTTTCATGAAGATTTTCAGTAAGGGAAATTTTGATGAAGTTGAAGCCTATGAACATGCAATATGAGTCCTGGATCACTTTATGAGTTGTAAAGTTGTGTCATGGAAAAGAAGTCCCGAAGCCCAAGAGCTTTCTACAAGACCTCGATTACGAGTTGTAGAAGATACTATGAGTCATAAAGAACTTTTGTAGAGTTTGTTGACCAAATTTTCTATTTTATTTAGGACTTAATCATAATTACTAAAGTACTTTTAGGTTATTTTTAGGGGAGGAAGTAATTGTTCAGTAATTTTAAAGTTTGTTCTTGGAGAACCCAGTACTTGGGAGAGAGGATTGTAAGAAAACACTTCTAGGTAAATTTGATTTCAATGTTCTGATTCTCATCAATCTTGGATTTGCTTGATTTCAATTCAATTGTGTAAGTGTTTGATTACATTTTCTCAATTCATAATTTAGTCATCTACACATAGCATGAGTAGGTAAATCCATACTATGGTTTTGGGAACCTTGAAGAACTAACAATAAAGCACAGTAATATAACAATTATTAGGTCGGGTTTATGCATATATTAATCAATTGTCTTCATTTTGCATGTTTTCTAGTGGTAGGCAACATTAGAACCCACCTAGTATTACTAAATGGACCAAGTAGTAATGAATAGGAAAACAAATTGATTAACAGGATTAGATTGATGTGTCTTCGTCTAATGAAACGAATTAGTCCAAGGGGAGGTGTTACTGGGACTTATAGGTAATGGTTAGTGTTGCACACTATGGAGAAGAGCCAAGTCACAGTGAAATTCGCCTCTCACCTTTGACCAAAGGGCTTGGTGAACTTTAATTAGCATCCTACATGCTATACATTAGACAAGAATTGGGTTATCTAATGATACTAAGTTGGAGAATCATAGGGTACCCATTACCCTACTTGCTCTCTATTATTGATTATTTCTCGTGATGGTTAGTTTAGTTTATTTTCTTATTGATTATTGCAAAATCTCCCTTTGAGGAATTGAGTTAGTTAACTACTTCGATTGCTTGTTAATGAATTTTGCTTGAGTCTACGTATTCCCTGTAGGTTCAATCCTAGCCTTGGTTAGGTTTTATATCTTGACAATGTCTGCTTTATCGAAAGGAGGTGTAACTTAGTTGACATTAGCAAGATTTCAAAAATCTCAAGGATTTATTGAATTCATCACCTATTTTTGTCCTGCCTGAGGTGGGAGTACCATTTGCAGTGTATTATGACACATCTAGAGCGGGTTTTGGTTGTATATTAATGCAAGGGGTAAGGTGATAGCATATGCATCTAGATAGTTGAAGGTATGTAAGAGGAACTACCTTACCTATGATTTGGAGTTGGCTGGGATTGTGTTTGTGTTGAAGTTGTGGTTACATTATCTTTGTGGGGTGAGATCTTTAGTGATCACCGGAGTCTCAAATACATCTTTTCTCAGCCTAATTTGAATATGAGACAGTGTAGGTGGTTGGAGTTTCTTATAGACTATGATATCTCTATTTTATATCACCTTGGGAAGGCGAACATAGTGACAGATGCTTTGAGCCAGAAGGCTACTAGTATGGGAGAGTTTGACATTCTTGAGGGATGAGGAGAGGCCCTTATATTTGGAGGTTCAGTCGCTTGCTAGATAGATGGTTCAGTTAGATATTTCTCCTCCTGAGAGTATTTTGGACCTTGTTAAGGCTAGATCTTCATTGCTTGATCAGATTTGTGGTCATCAGTTTGAGGATGCTAGATTATGTAAGATTCATGATAAAGTGTTGAGAAGTGAAGCCAAAGTGGCTACTATTGATTCTGAGGACATATTGAGGATAAATGGCAGAGTTTGTGTGCCTAAGGTGGGAGATTAGGTGAGATTCATATTGGAGGAGGCCCATTGTGCTAGATATTCTATCTATCCGGGTGTGGCTAAGATGTAGCATGATCTAAAACAATATTATTACTAGTTCGGTATAAGAAGAGACATAGATGAGTGTGTGGCAAAGTGTTTGAATTATAAACAGGTAAAGTTTGAACAGCAAAGACCTGGTGGATCGATGCAGAAGATGCCCTTTCCCAAGTGGCAATGTGAGCAGGTGACTATGGATTTTGTTACAGAATTGTCCATGGCCTTGGGTAAATTCGATTCAGTTTTGTTAGTTGTTGATCGTTTGGCCAAGTAACCACTTTTTCTACTAGTGAAGACTAGCTCTAGTGCAAGTAGTTGGATAGATTGTATATCCAGGATATTATTAGATTACATAGGGTGCCCGTGTCTGTAGTGTCAAACATAGGATTTGTGTTCACTTTCCACTTTTCGCAGGCTCTATAGTGTGGTTTGGGTACTCTCATGAATTTGAGTTCAGCTTTTCACCCTTAACTGATGGACAGTCTGAGCACACTATTTCAGCATTCGAGGATATGTTTCAGGCTTGTATGATTGATTTTGGGGCTCTTTGGGATTAAGCATTGACCTTTTGGTAGAGTTTTCTTACAACAAAAGTTATTATTCTAGCATCCAGATGGCACTATTTGACACATTGTATGGCTAGAGGTCTAGATCACCCATTGGATGGTTTGACTCGGGTTCAACAGATGTGTTGGCTGTGGATCTACTTAGAGATGCCATGGATTAGGTTCGTTTAATTTAGGGTAGGGTTTTTATAGCTCATACTCGCCAGAAGAGCTTTGACAATCGAAGCATTAGGCCTCCTGAGTTCTCTGTTAGTGACAGTGTTTTGTTGAATGTTTCATCATGAAGGGTGTGATGAGATTTATGAAGAGGGACAAGCTCACACCTAGATTCATTGGACCATTTGAGATTTTTTGAACAGTTAGTGAGGTGGCATATGAGTTGGCCTTACCACCGAGACTATCAATGGTTCATCCTGTTTTTCATGTTTCCCTGCTCTGTTGTTACATTCCATATGTGTCCCAGGTGTTCTCTTCTAATTCAGTTGAGTTGGGTGTAGATTTGTCATTTGAGGAGGAGCCGATTGTCATGACTCAAACCTAGGGCCTAGACATGACACAGCGAATGGGAACCCGAAGGGACCCAAACAGGCCTCTTATCATATCAATCACACATCTTTGTTTGTGGAAGCAAGGTAAACAACCACAAGGGATAATATAAAAAGGGAAAGCAGTACTAAGGGAAGTCTTTGATAGCATAAAATATAGAAGATTCAAAGCTTAAAGTATAAGTACATCATTAATTCCACAACACTTTCTGGGGTCACCCACATAGTGTAAAAAATCAACATAGAGAAATAACATAAGCAAGAGTAGCATAGCTAGTGTCCCCGAACTTGAGGATACACCAAAAGCTTATCTTTAAGATGCCAAAACTAGCAACGTGGAGGATGATCAAGAAGTGCTCCGGTTACTACATGGTAACATCATGTAGACATATAGTATTCGTTAGTATGTTCGAATGTACTAAGCATGTAGGATGTAATGCAACAAGACATAGCCAATATAAACAAAATGCATAGTAATAGAGAATAGATAATTGTAATCTCATTATGGCATGAATAATCAATGCTTGAAGTAAAACATACTTATAAATCATTCAACTTGTATAGATAATAATACATAGGTATGGAAAGAGACCTCAACCGACAAAGAATAAGACCAAGCAGGCTACGACTTGGAATCCCGATGATTACCCCTCATCGATAAAGAGGCGGTCTACTTTCCATGACAAACCATACTTCAAACTTATGAGAACATGACCCAACTTCATATGAAGTAACCTTACTTATAGGAATGTGACCCAATTTTGGAAAGGATTTCATTAAGAAGTTGACAAAATGGATCCACTAGTATTGCAAGAGTATAACATACTCCTATGTTGGCATATATATTTAAGAGTGGAGTATGAACCCTTGAAGATAGTCCACAGACATCCAATCCATCAGCGCTAAGTCTAATCCCATGGAATACATAAAATAACCATAACTTTAATAACTCATAGGAACATGGAAACATTACATGATTAGATTTTAAACATCTTTGACCTCTAATGGTGAGCCTAACTTCGAAACATAAGAATCGATCATCATCAAACATTACCTTTGCATTAACATCAATGTTTTCACAAAAGGTAAAATCCTTGGAAAATGGGCTTATCTTCATACTTGCATAATCATAGATAATTTCATGAATTCATAACATTACTGAAAGCCCACATTCATCATAAAGTCACTTGACTTATAAAACATGCAATAGATCATCAACAACTTCAAGAATCCTTGAAACGACATTTTATCAAACACTTGGCGGGTGTGCAATATTTTCAAAATCATGCAATTCAAGAGCGAAATAATATGAGAAAACAAAATAAAAATTAACCCACCAACACAAAGTAAAACATTCATGTAAGATAACTTAAAATCCATCATCAAATCTCATAATAAACAATAGTTTCATAGCTCAAAATATGCGTAGTCACAATAGAAAAACCATCTCATAGTATAAGCTTGAAATGGGTAGACATGTGTTTCCAATCGATAATTCATAAAAACCCAACATAATTTTTAATCATAATCCATAATAAGTAATACCCATAAGTAATATAACTTGAAAACATGCTATTTTCATATATAGGAAGGTCGAGCACCATGGGTGAAAGGACCCAATGGTTAAAACCCACATAACTTGAATTTAGGGATTTTCTTGATGTAGATTTGAATGAGAATTTAAAGCTTGAAAGAAGTTCTTAATATCCGAAATTAATCTTGGGACACTTGAATTTGGATAAAATATTTGGTGAAGTGTTAGAGAGGGTTTTGAGAGTGTTTTGACTGATATAGAGATGAAAATGTCTAAGTATAGGTGGTTTATGCATAAGAGGGCATGGGGCAAATACCCCAATGCCTTAGGACAAAATAGGAAAAATGAGGAAGTCACAACACTGCTCTGCGACAGGTCCTCATCGTGGAGCCATCGTGGACAATCATTGGAAATTGAAAAGTTGGCGAAATGAAATTTCTTTCTCAATTTTGCCCACTCATCAGGATTATACTCATTTCCCACTAAATTTTTCCCCTTGATCAATAATATGAGGTTGGATTTTTTATATCATGCACGGATTTTGATACATACAGAAATTACGATTTTGGGCTTTTCTGAAGCACATTTTTGTGGCCTTTCAACATCTACCCATTGGGAACATTCGTCCCTGAATGTCAAAGAAATGTACATAAGAGAAGTTATCATGAATATTTCATCCCAACATGGATGCAACAAATGTATTTAAATATCATTTCAATAATCTCTACATGAATGGCAAAATTCACCATAAACTTGTCAACATGTACATGAATGCATGAAAAAATGACACAAGGGTTGAAACTTAAGACTTTAAATCATAGAAAGGGCTTAGTTTTGATATCTTAAGCTTGAATAGAATGAAAGAGGCACGGATATCAACTCTACATGTGCACTCCAGCTTCCCAAGTGACACATTCGACTTGACGATTCTTCCAAAGGATCTTGGCAAACACTACATCCTTATTAATCAACCTTTCTACATATCCATTCAATATCTATATCAAAACGTTCTCATAAGTCAACTCATCCTCGACAATACCTACAACCTCAAAGAGTCCTATAACACTTGGGAAACTAACACATTTCCTTAACATAGATATATGAAAAGACTGGATCAACCATATCCATTTCTATAGGAAATTCCAATTCATAAGTAACTTTACAAATTCTCCTCAATACTCTATATGGACCTATGAAACTTCATTTTATTGCAAAAATGGGTTACACCGTTCATAGGTGAGACTCTCAAGTGAATCTAATCAATAACACAAGCTAAACTACATTAGTACCTAAGGACACCAACCCACCTTTCCCAGGGAGAAAACCTCCACTTTACCATCCTCCTCCAAAACATCCAGCTCTAGTAAGGTGGAATTAAGGTGTTCCTTTAACTTAACCTCTTCAACCAAAAAAGATTCGGAATCATCAAAACCACCATATTACCATTCTCAACTTCATCCAAACTCATATATTCCCAACCTAGCCAACTGGTGTACTCCTCTAATCACCCCTTGTTACCCCCACAACCTCACTTTTCATGTTTACCAATCAACCACTCATCCCTCAAGAGTTGTAACAACACCCTTAAGTGATTCACATGCTCCTCATTACCAAGAGAATAGATCAAGATATCATCAATAGAAAACTACCACAAGAAAATCAAGGTAGGGTTCAAAGACCCTATTCATAATATCCATAAACATAGTGGGAGCATTAGCCAAGCAAAAACACATTACCCCAAACTCAAAATATCAAAAAGCATATCCAGATCCCATTGACCACCGGATTAGACTTGATGGGAAGGAACTGCAGAATCAAAATCCCTAACCCTCACAAGAGGATAGAGACACCCCTTTAGAAATCAACTTTTGGGCTTTAATGAATGAAATAAATCTACCATTTATCACTACATCACAACTTCCCCACTCGAGGATGGGTTCATTAGGAAATTAGAATTCGACCCTATGAGTTCTACAATCAATAGAAGCATAGTATGTATGCAATAAATCCATTCTATGAATGACATCATAATCCACCATATCTAATTAAACAAAATCACAAGGAAAGATTTTATGCAAAATGAAAATGGGACAATTTCTATAGACTCTTCTAGCAACAATGGATACACCAACGGGAGTAGATGCTTCATAGGGTTCACACAATAATTCGGGACTAACCTAAAGCTTTTAGCAACAAAAGGAGTAATAAAAGAAAGAGTGGTACAGGGTCTATAAAACCATACACATTAAAATCAAAAACCTTTAAATAGCGATGAACACATCGGGCATCTAATCCACCCCTTGCCTTCTTTGAAGAGCATAGAATCTATTTTGCATTATCACACCCCCCTGAGGGCCTTTCCTTCCTCTTTGGCCTGCATTAGCACCTTGGCCTTGAGGACATCTGTTTCTACCTTTGAGTTGAGCATGAGGACAACCACTAACTTTGTGACCAAATTCACCACTACCAAAGCAGGCATTAGAGTTTTTCAAATATTGGCCATCATGGCTTTTCCCACACTTCCGGCGTCTAGGATTTGTCACCCCTATATTACGTCCTTGGAATCTTTGATTTGGCACTCTATCATAGGAAAACTCCTTGTTGAATCATTGGATGACTCTTTCCCTTGGGACTTATGGACTTGAGGAAGCCAAACACCCTTGCAACCTTGGAATCCTCCTTTAAGATGGGCCCTCTTGGACTCACAACTTCTTCTCTTTCTCAATTTCTCACCCTCTAGTTGTTCCGCATATGTCATGAGGCGGGACAAGTCTATATCACCTATTAATATGGCTGTATGACACTCCTCATTTACCATGTTAGACACACTCGACATAAATTTGTTCATCCTAGATCTTGGCTTGGCCACAAATTATGGTGCATACTTGGAAAGTTGGTTAAACTTGAGGGAATACTCCCTCACAAACTTGCAACTTTGATTAAGGTTAATAAATTCCATCATCTTGGCCTCCCTTATCTCTATAGGATTGAGAGATACAGCCTTGAACTCTTCCCGATGGATGATATTATCGTTCCCCTTCTCCATCTTCCATTGGGTGAACCAAATTTGATCCACCCCCTTGAGTTGGTAGGTTTCCAACTCCACTTTCTCCTCTATCTAACCCCCATAATAGACAACACTTTATATACTTAATTAATAAATTCTTGAGGATCTTCATCCACTTTAGACTCATGGAACTCCGGTGGGTTCATTCTTGTAAAATTCCTCACTCTAGAGGTTGGAGTATGAGCATGAAGGGCTTCGGGCCCTTGGATGATTTGAATAGTCATGACATGGGCCAACATGGTAGTAGCATCCTGAAATTTTTCATGGGCCATTCCCCTATCCTGAGGAGCTTGAGGAGCGAGAGGGGTCGATTGCTCCTTGGGAGTACGGGCTCTTCTCTTGGTTAGAATAGGCATGATCTAGAATAGCAAAGAACATCTGTTAGAGTTAAAATCCTTACCATACTCCGAAAGCATGACATAGAACTTGAAGAAGGGAAACATTTCATAAAATGCCTCAGTCTCTTATTCATAATTGTGGTGCACTTTACAACTATACATAATACTCTGATCGACATAGTGTGTTGGATTTCAAGGACTATTAATAACCTAGTTCTCTAATACCATGTTTTTTATGACACAAGCCTAAGGCCCAAACATGACACGACAGATGGGAACTCGAAGGAATCCAAACAAGCCTCTTAACATATTAATCCCAATCCTTGGTCATTGAAGCAAGGTAAATAACCTCAATGGATAGTAAAAAAAGGGAATGTGGGACTTAGGGAAGTCTTTGATAGCATAAAACATAGAAGAGTAAAAGGTCAAAGCATAAGTACATCATTTATTCCAACAAAACCTCTAAATATAGATTGGGTAGGGGCCAAGACACTTTTTGGGCTCAGCTTCATAGTGTCGAAGATCAACATAGAGAAACAACATAAGCAACAGTAGCATAGCTAGTGTTGCCGAACATGCGGATTCACCAAAAGCTTATCTACAAGATGGCAAAACTAGCCACATGGAGGATGATCAAAAGGTGCTCCAGTTCCTACATGGTAACATCATGTAGGCATAGAGTATGTGTTAGTATGTTTGAATGTACTAAGTATGTATGATTTAATGCAATAAGGCATAGCAATATAAACAAAATGCAAAATAATAGGCAATAGATAAGTGTAATCTTAATATGGCATGCATGATCAATTGAAGTAAAACATACTTGTAAATCATTCAACTTGTATAAATCATAATATATAGATGTGGGAAGAGACCTTAACTGACAAAGGATAATCTTCCTTATGGGAACATGTCCCAATTTCGAAAAGGATATCAATAAGATGTACAGTAAATGGATCCACTAAGATTGCCATGGTATAAAATAATTCTATGTTGGAACATAGTTTAAGGAAAGGAATGTTGACCCTTGAAGATAGTCAACACTGATATCTAATCAATCGGTACTAAGTCTAATCCCACGGAATACTTGAAACAGTCATGACTTTAACAACTTATAGGAACATGGAAACATTACATGAGTTGCTCTTAAACATCTTTGACATCCAATGATTAGCCTAACTTCAAAACATAAGAATAGATCATCATCAAATATTACCCTTGCAGTAACATCAATGGCTCACAAGAGGTAAAATCCTTGGAAAAAGGGCTTGTCTTCATACTTGCATAGATAATTTCATGAATTATTAACATATTTGAAAGCTCGTATTCATCATAAAGTTACTTACTTATAAAACATACAATAGATCAACAATAACTTCAAGAATCCTTGAAATGACATTTTATCAAATACTTGGCGAGTGTGCAACATTGGTTCAAAATCATGCAATTCAAGAGTAAAATAATATGAGAAAACTCAAGATAAATAAACCCACCATCACATAGTAAAACTCGCATGGAAGATACCTTAAAATCCACTGTCAAATCTCATAATAGACCATAGTTTCATAGATCAAAACATGCATACTTAAAATAGACAAACTATCTCATAATATAAGCTTGAAATGGGTAGACATGTGTTTCCAATCGACATTTCATAAAACCCAACATAATTTGTAGTCATAATCCATAATAAGTAATGCCCATAAGTAATTTAACTTAAAAAATTGTTATTTCCATAACACAGGAAGTTTGGGCACCATGGGTGAAAGGACCCAATGTTGAAACCCATATACCTTGAATTTTGGGATTTCCTTGATGTAGATTTGAATGAGAACTTCATGCTTGAATGCAATTCTTGAGATCCAGAATTAAGCTTGGGACATTTAAATTTGGATGAAATATTTGGTTATAGAGAGGGTTTTAAGAGTGTTTCGAGTGCTATAGAGTTTAAAATGGCTATATATAGATGTTTCTACTCATTGTTAGGCCGAAATAGGAAAAATAAAGAAGTCACAACACTGCTCCGCGACTGGTCCTCATCATGGAATCATCGCGGACAGTCACTGGAAATCGAATAGTTGGTTAAAATGAATTTTCGCTGCAGGTCCTCTAAAATCAGGGTTATACCCATTTTTCGCTCATTCTTTTCCCCTTATCAAGAATATGTAATCAGATTTTTGATATCATCAATTTTGAGATACATGAAAATTACACTTATGGGCATTATTGAAGCACATTTTTGGGGCATTTCACAGATGAATGTTTTGGATAGATAGGTTTGGAGTTTGAGGTCCAAAGATATAGTTTCAATGAAGGTTCGCTGGAGGCACCATCCTATTGAGGAGGCTACTTGGGAGTTGGAGTCAGACGTGTGGTATCCTCTTCTTTTTTAGGCTCCAGGTACTTTCTTTTCCTTTATGTTTGACGACAAACATTATTTTTAGTGGTGAGTGATATAATAGCCTGGTTGGTCATTTTTGGACTTATCTAGCGAAATCATTATTTTTCCATTTTGTAAATTACTTTGGACCTCTTTTGAACTATTTGTATTATTGGAACTAAAATTCTGAGTTTTAAAAGTTGAAAAATATGAGTTTTGGCATTGTTGAAGCAGAGTTATTAACAAAGTGAGTTTTTGTGCCATTTCGAGTTTTGGATGTCGGATCAGAAATTCGTTGATTGCATCAGCTTTAGAGTCTCAAATCTGATCTATGAGAAGTTACAAAAATGCATTCAGAGTTGAAATGAGTTCTGTAGGTCCAAAGTTGTAGTTTTAGTTATTTTCGGAGGTAAAGTTTGACTTTGATCAACATTAATAGTTCGGATGCTCAGTCAAAAATTTTGACTATTCCAATAGTTTCAGATGGTGAACTAATGCTAGAAATGGTCTCCTTATAATTTTTGGAGTTGCTAAGGGTAGTTTTGGTATTTTAAGTTTTAAACAAGTTTATTTGACTTGCATTGGTATTTGTGGCGAGGAGGCCTTGAAATCAACTTCTAATGATCCCATTGAGTCTATATCGCTATTTCTAGTATGGATATATGTGTATATATATATATATATATGCTTTGTGTAGTTCTTATTTTGGATGAGTTTTAAGTGCCCATTTCGAGTTTTGATTATACCTATGTATTGCTGGTGCAAAGTTTTTGATGCAGTCATATTTTCTACTCCGCGTTCGTGGAGGTTTGGATGACTTGCAAACTGTATTCATGGATGTTCGATTCGTGTTTGCAAAGGTATAATGAAGGCCTCTCTATTCACATTTCTAGGATAGGCTCCGCATTTGTGGAGTATATGCTGGTGACCCCTCCCCCCTGGTTCTTCTCCACATTTGCAGATTGGTTCCCACGTTCGCGGAGATCTTGGGTCATTTTCTCCTCTGTGTTTGCGAAGCTTTATCTGTGTTTACAGAGTGTATTTTCTCTGTTCAATCAGTATTTTACTCATTATTTATGAATTTCAAGCTTTTGGGGAGGGGGGGCCGATTGCAGATGAGATTTTCCAGAGATTTCTTTTTGATAAGTGTTTCTAACATTATTCGGATTAATTTTTGTATCTTTTGTCTTGACTTTTGTCTTGAATTTCATGATTTTCAATGTCCACAATTGGGGATTCTTGGTTGATCATTTTGAAACTTTAAATGGTGATTTTTCATTTGATTTGAACTCAATTTTCGTGGAATTTTCACCCATGAACTCCATTTTTCGTGTAGAACCTGATTTTAAAGTCAAATTCAACATTCGAGTAATTTGAATTTTAGACCTAATTTTGACAATTTTTCTAAGCCCAATTCATGCCAATATGAGTATCAAAATGCACCTCTTGACTAGTAGTATTTAATTTTGATAGTGATTGATTGATCCGAGGATCGCTTGGAGGTCTAAGTTGATTGAAAGCTTGTTTGAGTGTAGTTTTGGCATTAAGGTAGGTTCAACTAACCTTTTTGGGAATGGACTTGAGTGATTTGGATATGTTCATATGACAATTGTAAGATATAGATTAATTGATGGGAAATCAGATTGATATGCTAAAATTGTGATGGAAATGTGATACCAGTTATGCAAAAATTTGAGTAATTTGCGATTCTATATGATAATTTTTGAGATGAAATCAGGAGAATTGCAGTATGTTGAATATTAATGTGATGATATGAGACATGTAATACCATTTGGGAGAGTTATGTCATAAATTGATAATAATTTTTATACTGTTGAGATATATGAGCATGCTTTGGCATTTGCAAATTCCAGTTTCACTGACATTCTGATTATTGACGAGAGTAGGTTGCCTTTTGGTAATTAGTAGATGCACATGACTTAGCCTAGTGATGTTATGGCTATTTTACATATCATTATCATGTCATATTGCATATATATACTTATGTTGTGGCATTGACATATATACATCACATATTGCAATTATACCAGCGAGACACTGAGATATTGAGAAAGTCTTATTGCTTGACTTCTATTTATTGGTGCCAGAGTCTATTGAGGCACAGTATTATTGATATACATCTTCTTATTGTGACTTGGCATACATTGCATCTATATTGCATTCGTCCTGAGATAGATATATTACCTGATATCTCCCTCCTGGCACCAGAGTCCGCCATTAAAATGCCCATCATGTGCTTCAAAATGCCCCATAATCGTAATTTTCATATATCTCAAAATTCGTGCAAGATTTTAAAAATTCAATTTCATATTCTTGATCAGAGGAAAAATTGAATGGGGAATCAATATAACCTAAATTTTAGAAGACCCGTAATGAAAAATGATTTTCACTAATTTTCAAATTCTAGTGGTTGTTCACACCCTGGTCGCAATGCGCCAGGGGCGCGGACTAGTGTAAATTGAAGTTCGCCTCTAGTCCACTAACGTAGACCAGTGAGTTATTTTCCTTGGTGTTTTTGATTCACCCAAGGGCATTGGGATCATAGCCCCATGCCCACTTAAACGTTAAATCACCCATACTTAGCCATTTTTTAACTCTATAACTCATAAAACCTTCTCTCAAACCTCTCCAAGATTTTATCAATTTTATCTTTCAAATCTAAGAATTTCAAGCTCAATTTGGGAATTCAGTGACTCATTTCAATCTCTAAGTCTACTTTAAGTTCACCACAAGGAATTCAAGGTTTAAGGTATGTGGATCTTCATCCATGGGTCCTTTCAACTCATGGAGCCCAACCTTCTCTTTTTATGAAAATTTCATGCTTTTAAGTTGTATCTACGGGTATCCATTATTATGAAATTTGAATGAAATCATGTTGGGGCTTTATCATGTATTGATTGATTATGCATGAATACTATTTCAAGTTTATTCCATGAATTGATTTTCTCTATTGAGACTATGCATGTTTTGAGTTTTGAAACTATGAATTATCATAAGGTTTTGTGATGGATTTAAAGTACCCTATATGAGGATTTTACTCATATTGGTTGGTTGATTTTCCTTGACTTTACTCATCTTGCTTCACTCGTGAGTTGTATGATTTTGAGTAAGTCTCATGAACCCACTATGCATTTGATAAAATGACATGACGAGAATTCTCAAGTTACTGATGATCTATTACATCATTTACAAGTAAAGTGACTTCATAATGATAAAGGGATTTCAAGAATGTATTCAGTTTAACAAAAGTATCTATAATTTTACAAGTATCAAGTAAGACCTATTTCAAGATTTTTACCTCTTGTGAGCCATTCATATTAAAGCAAGGATTCATGCATGATTATAATCTATTTTCATGATCAAGTTAGGCTCACTACTAGAGGTCAAGCATATTGACTAGATACTCAAGTAATGTTATTCATGTTATTATTAAAGTATGATTATTTCAAATATTCCATGGGATTAGACTTAGCACCGATGGATTGGATGTTGGCATTGACTATCTTCGATGGTCCATACTCCTTTCCACAAACTATATGCCACCATGGGATTATAATTGTTACCCTTGCTATACTAGTGTATCCATATAGTGCACTTTATCATGAAATCCTTTCCAAAAAGGCTCATAGGAATAAGGAGGGTTACTTCATACAAAATGGGTCATATTCATGTAAGGTGAAGTATGGTTTACCTTGGCAAGTAGACCACCTCTTTACCGATGAGGGGTAATCATCGAGATTCCAAGTTTTAGCTGACTTGATCTTACTCGTGTTGGTTAAGGTCTCTTCTTACATATGTATGGTATATTATGCAAGTTGAATGATTTAGAAGCATGTTTTCCTATAAGCATTTATCATGCATGCCATATTTAGATTATATATCCATTGCTTATGATTATGCACTCTGAATATATCAGCTTTTGTCTTTGTTGCATTGCACCCCGCATACTTACAACATTAAAATGTACTAACACATACTCTATGACTACAAGATATTACCATGTAGAAACCAAAGCTCCTTTTGATCGTCCTCTTCCACGTGGCTACCTCGGTACTTCAAAGAAAAGCATTAGTGAGTCCTCAAGTCCAAGGATAATATCTAAGTTATTCTTGCTATGTTGAAACTTCTTTATGTTGAACACTAGTTATTATGAGGGTGAGCCCAGAAAGTGTCTTGGCCCCCATTCCATTCCAAGATATAGGTGTTGTTGAATACTATGATGGAATTATGCTATGAGCTTGCCTCTTTATTGTTTTTCTGATTATCAATGATTTCCCTTAGTCCCGCTTCCCTTTTTATTTTATCTTGAAATGTTTATTTTGCTTCCACGATCATGGATGTGTGACAGTTATGCTAAGAGGCATGTTTAGGATCCCTTCGGGTTCCCACTCATCGTGTTCCGTCTAGGCCCTAGGCTTGGATTGAGAGAAGCTTGGTATCAGAGTACTAGGTTATTAATGGTCCTTGGAAATCTGACACATTAAGTCAATTACAGTCTTATTCACGGTTGTGAAGTATGCCACAACTTTGAATGGGTGGCTATGAGGCATTTTAGGAAATGTTTCACTTCTTCATGATCTATGTTGTGCAGTAAAGCTAAGTTCTCTAGGACTTATTACTGATTCCTAACCATTACGTTTCGGAATATGTATTAAGCTATTCAAAATGGTGGATAGGATGGTAACCATCTCTTACTTGAGGGCCAACTTACCAATGGTAACATGTTGAATGAAAAGGTTCGCAATGCTCTATAGCTATTGCCAAAGGTTGTAATCACTTAACTCAATCAACAAGTGGATTCCCCTGAGACTTCAACGGACAATAGGGGGAAGAAAAGCTAAGACAACCCAAGTTGAAGGTGCTTCATCTTCTACTAGCCTACCGGCTCCAATGTACAAAAAGAAAAGGATTCCTTTTGCCACTTGTCAAGGGTGTGGCATGAAACATCAAGAAAGGTGTTTGGTGGGTACCGAAGGTTGTTTTAAGTGTAGAGGTGTTGGGCATAAGATGAGAGATTTCCCAATAGCCTCAAAGGAAGGGAGAAGAAGGGCTCAACTTAAGAGTAGGCTTCCATATGCTAAGCCTAGTGACAATGGTGGAGCAACCCATCCTAAATACCCAAAATATAAAACAAATAAGCATGGAAGGAGCTTGAGGTATTTGAATTCTTGCTGTGGGTGTTGCAAGAAGAGCCACAAGATTGTTGATTGTCCATATGCTCAAAGGAAGGGCAAAAGTGTTGATATTCAAGTTCCTCCTACGTGCCACAAAGGCGGAAGGTGCCATCCGAGAGATTGTTTGGCCAATTTGAGTGCATGCTTCGAGTGTGGCACAAAGAATCACAAGTTGTGACATTGTTCATGGGTTACAAGGTATTTTGAGGATGATCATCGATGATCTCAAACATACCCCTCTATGGGTCACTTGACTTGGCATGGTGCTTTACCAGTATATTAAAGGTCTTTAATTATGATGTGTATTCTTTGATATATACGGGTGCTACTCTTTCTTTCATTTCTCCTTTTGTTTCAAAAAACCTTCATGTGTGTCCCGAATTATTGTGTGAACCTTATGAAGTGTCTACCCCCATAGGAGAGTCCATTGTTACTAAAAGAGTCTATAGAAATTATCCCGTGTTCAGATTGCATAAGGTCTTGCCTTGTGCTTTTGTTCAATTAGATATGGTGGATTTCGATATCAATTTTGGGATGGATTAGCTACATGCATATTATGCTTCCATTGATTGTAGAACTCGTAAGGTTAAATTCCAATTCCTTAATGAGCCCGTCCGTGAGTGGGAAAGTCATGATGTGGTTGTCAAGGGTAGATTCATTTCTTGTCTTAAACCCCAAAGTTTTATTTCCAAGGGTTGCCTTTATCATCTTGTAAGGGTTAGGGATGTTGAGTCCAAAGTCCTTCCTATTGAATGGGTTCCGATGGTCAATGAATTTCTTATCATCTTTCCCGATGAGCTTCTTGGTGTGCCTCATGATAGGGAAATAGACTTTGGTATAGACCTCCTTTAAAATATACAACCCATTTCAATTCTCCCTTACCATATGGACTCAGCGAAATTGAAGGAGTTTAAGGATCAATTGAGGGATTTATTGGAGAAGGGTTTCATAAGGCCTATCAAGTCACCTTGGGGTGCAGTAGTGTTGTTTTAAAGAAAAAGGATGGTTCCCTTATAATGTACATTGATACCGATAACTTGATAGGGTTCCATAAAGAACAAGTACCCTCTACCAAAGATTGATGACTTTTTTGATCAACTAATAGGGGCTAGTATCTTTTCTATGATTGATCTTCGGTCCATATACCACCAAGTGAAGGTGATGGAGTGTGATATTTCCAAGACGGGTTTTCGGTCTAGGTATGGGCACTTTCAATTTGTGTTAATGACTTTTGGCTTGACTAATGCACCAGCTATATTTATAGATCCCATGAATATGGTCTTCAAACCCTACCTTGATATGTTTGTAGTGGTCCTTATTGATGATATATTGATTTATCCTCGGAGTGAGGAAGAGCCTGTGAATCACTTGAGGGTGGTGTTGCAAATCTTGAGGGATGAGAGGTTGTTTGCTAAATATGAAAAATGTGAATTTTGGTTGAAAGAGGTTGCTTTTCTAGGGTATGTGGTGTCAAGTGATGGCATTAAGGCAGATCCTAAGAAGACCGAGGTGATAAGGAATTGTCCTAGACCTTTTACTTTGTCGGATATTAGGAGGTTCTTGGGTTTAGTGGCTTACTACCAGAGGTTTGTGAATGGCTTCTCTTCTATTGCTTCCCCTATGACTATGTTTACCCAAAAGAAGGCAAATTTTGTTTGGACCGATGAATGTAAAAAGAGTTCTCCATCTTTGAAATATAAGCTTATCTCCGCTCCTATCTTGGCTATACCGGAAGGGTTGGAAGGGATTGGGGTTTATCATGATGCCTCAAGAATTGATTTAGGTTCTTTTTTGATGCAAAATGGTAAGGTGATAACATATGCCTCCAGGAAACTTAAGGCGCATGCGCAGAATTATCCCACCTATGATCTTGAATTGGTGGTCATGGTGTTTCCTTTGAAAATTTGGCGTCACCACTTGTATGGGGTTCTTGTTATGTTTTTACCACTACAACAGTCTCCAATATGTGTTCACACAAAAATATCTTAACTTGAGACAAAGAAGATGGTTAGAGCTCCTTAAAGATTATGATATGAGTGTACATTATTACCCCAACAAACCTAATATTGTTGTCGATGCTCTACGTAGAGTGTCCATGGGTACTCTAGGTCATATTGAAGATGGTTGCAAAGAGGTGGTTAGAGAAGTTCACCAGTTGGCTAGGTTGGGGTTTAGGTTGGTGAGGTTGAAAATGGTGGTGTGGTAGTTGTTGATGGTTCTAAATCTTCTTTGATTGAGGATGTATAATCAAAATAAGATCTTAACCCAGCCTTTCTAGAGTTGAAGGCCTTAGTGAAGGATGGTAAAATGGACGTTTTCTCCTAAGGGGGATATGATGCCCTTAGGTACTAAGGTAGGTTGTGTGTGCCTAATGTTGATGACTTGAGAGAGTTGATTTTGAAGGAGGCCCATAATTCTTCTTATTCGGTTCACCCCAGCTCCACAAAGACATATAGAGACTTTAGGAGGTATCTTAGTAAGGGTAATGAGATTGCCTCGGTCGAACCAAATTTTGTCATGGAAGCCTTAGAGAAGGTGAGGTTGATAAGGGAGAGGTTGAAGACAACTCAAAGTAGATGAAAGCCCTACTACGATCTGAGAAGAAGGGATCTTGATTTTAAGGTTGGTTGTTGTGTTTACTTGAAGGTCTCACCCATGAAGAGTGTGGTCCAGTTGGGCAAGAAAGGTAAATTGAGCCAAGGGTTTGTGGGTCCTTATAGTGTTTTGAGGAGAGTTGGTAAGGTTGCATATGAATTGGAATTGCCTATAGAGATGAATATGGTTCATCTAGTCTTCTATGTGTCTATGTTGAGGAGATGTGTGGGTGACCCAAGTGCTATAGTACCCTTACAGGTTGTCGGAGTGGAAGATAATTTGACCTATAAGGAGGTCCCAGTGGGGATATTGGATAGGAAAGTAAAAAGGTTGAGAAACAAAGACGTAGCATCCGTTAAGGTCCTTTAACAGAATCAACAAGTTGAAAGTGCTACATAGGAAGCCGAGGTGGACATGAAAAAGCAATACCTATATCTCTTCAACTCTACTCAATCTGAAGGTAACAAATTAAGTTCCCTCTACTATTTCAAGTCTTAAGTTTCATCCCTCATATCATTTTGCATGCATTCATGTTTATAGAAACAAGTTTATGGTGATTTTGACATTCATATTAAGTCTTTTTGAAAATAATATTTAAGTGCATTTATTGCATTCATGTCGGGCTGAAATCTTCATATTTACTTCTCTTATGCATGTTTCTTTGATATTTGGAGATGAATGTTCCCAAGAAGGACATATTGAAATGCCCCTCATGTGCTTTGGAATGCCCCATAATTTTAATTTTCATATATCTCAATATCTGTGCATGATTTTGAAAATCCGACTTCATTTCCTCGATCAGGAGGCAAATTGAGTAGGAGATGGGTATAACCCAGAATTTAGAAGAACCATAGTGAAAAATATTTTTTGCTAATTTTTGAATTCCAGTGGCTGTTCGCGCCCTGGCCGTGATGCTCTAATTGCATGGACTAGTGAGAATAGAAGTTCGTGTCTTGTCCGCCTCACGCTAGGGGTGTGGACCAGTGTATTAGTTTCCTTCGTTTTCTTAATTCTCCCAAGGGAATTGGGGTCATAGCCCTATGCTCAGTTAAACGTAAAATCACCTATACTTAGCAATTTTTCAACTCTATAACTCACAAAACCCTCTCTTAAACCTCTCCAAGAGTCTATCAATTCTGTCATTCAAATCTAAGAATTGCATACTCAATTTTGAAACTCAAGGACTCAATTCAAGTTCTAAGTCTACATTAAGTTCAACTCAAGGAATTCAAGGTTTAAGGTTTGTGGGTCTTCATCCATGGGTCCTTTCACCCATGGAGCCTAACCTTCTGTTTTTATGAAAATTGCATGGTTTCAAGTTGTATTACCTACAAGTATCCATTGTTATGAAATATGAAAATAAATCATGTTGGGGTTTTATCAAGTATTGATTGATTATGCATAAATATCTATTTCAAGTTTATTCCTTGAATTGATTTTCTCTATTAAGACTGTGAATGTTTTGAGCGATGAAACTATGAATTATCAAGAGCTTTTGTGATGGATTTGAAGGTACCTTACATGAGGGTTTGACTGCTCATCTTGGTGAATTGATTTGCATTGAGTTTACTCATCTTGCTTCACTCTTGAATTGCATAATTTTGAACAAGTATCATGAACCCACTATGTGTTTGATAAAATGAAATGACAAGAATTATCAAGTTATATATAATCTATTACATGATTTACAAGTCAAGTGACTTTAAAATGATTAAGGGCTTCATAGTATGTGTTGAATTCACAAAAAGTATCTATGATTTTACAAGTATCAAGTTGAGCATTATTTCAAGATTTTTACATTTTGTGAGCCATTCATGTTAAAGCAAGGGTTCATGTATGATTATAATCTATTCTCATGTTCAAGAAACGCTCATTACTAGAGGTCCAGCATGTTTATGAGCTACTCATGTCATGTTCTTACAAGTTATTCATGTTATGATTAAAGTGGGATTAGACTTAGCACCGATGGATTGGAGGTCGGTATGGACTATCTTTATGCATCTATACACCTTTCCTCAAACTATGTGCAACCATAGGATTACGATTATTACCCCTGCTATACTAGTAGATCCATCTAGTGCACTTTATCATGAAATCCATTCCGAAATGGTCATGATCCTGTAAGGAGGATTACTTCATAGGAAATTGGTCGTGTTCTTGTAAGATGAAGTATGGTTTACCTTGGCATGTAGACAACTTCTTTACCAATGAACGATAATCATCAGGATTCCATGTTCTATCTTTCTTGGTATTACTCATATCGGTTAAGGTCTCTTCCTACATATGTATGGTATATTATGCAAGTTGAATGATTTACAAGCATGTTTTACTACAAGCATTGATCTTGCATACAATATTGAGATTATATATCCGTCGCTTATGATCATGCACTTTGAATATATTGGGTTATGTATTCATTCCATTGCACCTCGTATACTTAGTACATTCAAACATACTAACACATACTTTACACCTACATGATAAAACCATGTAGGAACTGGAGCTCCTTTCGATCATCCTCTACCTTGTGGCTTGCTCGGTACTTTGGATAAAAGCATTGGTGAGTCCTCAAGTCCGAATACAATATCAAAGTCACTCTTACTATGTTGAGACTTCTTTATGTTGAAGACTAGTTATTATGAGAGTGAGCTCGAAAAGTATCTTGGCTCCCACTCCATTCCAAGATAGAGGTTTTGTGGGATACTATGATGTATTTATGTTGTGAGCTTGACTCCTTATTGCTTTTTGATCATCAATGACTTTCCTTTTTATTTTATTTTGAAATGCTTATTTTTCTTCCGTGACCAAGGACGTGTGACTGATATGCTTAAGAGGCTTTGTTTGTGATACCTTTAGATTCTCATTCATCGTGTCATGTTTAGGCCTTAGGCTTGGGTCATGACAGTCATGGTATCATCGATGCTAGTCTTCATCATAATACTTTAGAGATCTTATACCAATGGCAAAGTCCACAGACGTATTATCGGCGCCAGTGATAGTCGTGACACTTGAGAGGTTTTATATATTTTCTAATTAGACCCCCATTGTTTCTACCTTGTAGATTTAGCTTGGTAGATGTATACACCAGTACGAGAGTCTATCGTGATTCCCCCTTATGCATTGCAATCATAACTACAATTGTGTTGCATCAATGTATGCCATTTTATTCTATTCCATTATTATATATGTTTTTATTGTACACTAACTCTTTCTTGGCAGCTGGTAATATTCTTTTTTCTGGCATACATATCGATTTTGCTTACCAGTCGGTTGAACCTACTGGGTTTCGGAGTACTCACCCCTACATTGTTTCCTCCTTGTAGATTGAGCATAGGGACCCATATATAGTAGTTGATTCACTCTAGCAAAGCTTTTTCCATCTATTCAGATCTTAGTGTGAGGCTGAGACTTCGAGTTGTCATCGATCTTTCTGATTTCCTTTATTGTTGTTTCCATTTTAGATGTCATATTAGATATTATTGGATATCATTGTATTTTCATTAGAGATAGTTGTATTCACTCTTTCATACTACTTTTGATGCTCTGTACTCATGACTCCAAGTTTTGGAATTTGGATCAAATGTTGTGGCTTATTTCACTTTACTTTATTTTATTTAGTTGCAATCCATTTTTGGGTCATGACTCTATGACTAAGCCCACTAAGTTTTAATTCAAGACTTGCACGATATATTATAATGATAAAGGCATAAAGAAAGTTTTTAAAGTGATGATTTGTCAAAGACATATGCATGTTGACAAATACCTTAAAAATGTATATAAAGGTCCCTAAGATCAAACGACAATTCTCACATGGTGGTTTCTTAAGTTTCGATCTACTCTTGAGATTATAATTTGACCAAGCCTATGTTTTAAAGATTCCATGGGATGACTTAGCACCAATTGAAGCATTGAGGTGGGCTTTGGTATTTGAACCCTAGAAGCAACCTTTCCATCACTTAGCAACGCTTGTAGGCTAGGCTAGTGGATCCATGTAGGCTAATTATGTTATATGATGATGCATGCTAAGTGACAGAATTTCACATGGCGATTGGTCTTCCCATGCCAATGTAGGGGGTTATGCTGTATTCCATGTAGCTTCTCACATGGTCTTATATGTTGGTTATGGTCTATTCCCACAAGGCCTATGACCTATGTCTTGGTTCTATCATATGTGTTCCATTTATGTATCACTTTTACTCATATTGAACGATATTCTTTGTGCATGATTAAATTCATGCTAATGTTATCTTTACCATTACATGCATGAAAGTTATTAACATATGAATGATGACATTACACTTTCATGTTTGCATTGCATCTCACATGGTTAGTACATTCCAAAAGTAGTAATGCATATTTTGCCAACATCATTTAACCATATAGGAAAAGGTGCCCTTCCCCTGGCTCGTAGCTAGTTCTTATGATGTTCAAGACAATTTTTATTATGGTTAACCCATAGTCCGAGATCCACCTATAACGACCCAAACTAGGCCCTAATCATCACACAATGGATGGAATACCGAAGGCACCTCACCCAAGCTATCTTAAGCTTTCATAAGTATTAAATTAGAACATTTCTGGAATAAAATTGGGGAAAGGGTCTATAGGCTTTTCATGACAACAAAGCAACATTAAAAAGCAAGTAAGGCAACATAACTTTGTCCATCAAATATACCAACTACTGCATTGATGGATGAAATTAGTGACGGTCATTTTTTATTAAATAGAAAAGACTCGAATGCTTAACAACATGTAAAACTCTCAAAAGGGAAACATATACATCATCTCAAAATAAAATATGAACTAGATAGAAAATGGTGGAGTCCCAAACTAACGGTTCACCATAATAAAAGTACTAGTCTTGAAGGCCAAAAACTAGCCACGGGCCGATGGAAGAGTACTTGTCCCTATATTATTAAATCATGTCAGCAAAATATGTAATGTTACATTGGAATGTGCAAAGTATGCACATGCAATGTAGGAAATAAAATTGTAATGCTATCATTCATAAATATAACATATAAATGTACATTAGATGAAAAATGCATTAACGTGAGCTTTAATCATGCACAAGGAATGTCGCTCAATATAGAGGAGAGTTAATGCATGAAAGATTACTTAGACAAAAAATCATATCATAGAGTTATGAACTTATGGTAGAAGACTTTAACCGACATTTAAGACCTTGTAAGCTACTACATGGAATCTAGAATAACTCCTATATTGCCACGGGGAGACCACATACTGGGTGCAACACCATCACTTCGCATGCATCTTAAATAACATGAATGACCTACGTGGATCTACTAGCCTAGCGTATAAGGGATCCAATGGTGGCACATCGTTAGGACAATGAGATATATCTTTAATTTGTCATGCCTCAACTAACGAATTGAATCCCAATCTAACGTTCGCTCGGTGCTAAGTTGTCCCACGAAATCTTTATAAACATAACTTTGTTAAATTATGGAACTTAGAATTATAAGTAGTAATCATAGGAATATCTCGAACTTAGGAACCACCAAGTGGGAACTGTTCTTTCATAATAGGGACCTTTCTTAAACATATTTTAGGGAAATAGTCAATATGCTTATATCTTTGACAAATCACAACTTTAAAATAATATTTAATGTCCTAATCATCATCTTAAGTCATGCAAGACTTTACTTGAAAACTAGGTAGGCTATGCCTTTATAATAAACAATCATAAATAGTGTAAATCATATCAATATATTCTTTAAATGACCTGCAAAATGGACCACATTTCATCCTTGTCAAACTCATCATTGGGGTCATCATCATTAGTGTAATGATCCAAACCTAGGGCCTAGACGTAATATGGCGAATGGGAACCGGAAGGGGCCCCAAATAAGCCTCTAACTATATCAATCGTACATCGTTGGTCACAAAATCAAAATAATGAACAACAAGAAATATAATAAACAAGGAAGTAGGACTAAGGAAAATCTTGATATTCATAAAGCATAAAGAGTCAAGCTCATCACATAAGTACATCATAATATCCTACAACACCTCAAACATGGAATAGAGCGGGGGCCAAGACAATTTCCGGGCTAACCCTCATAATAAAAACTATTCAACATAAAGAAGTCTCAATATAGCAAGAGTAATATAGATAGTGTCCTCGAACATGAGGACTCACCAATGCTTATTTCCGAAGTACCAATCTAGCCGCGTGGAGGATGATTGAAAGGAGCTTTGGTTCCTACATTGTAATATCATGTAGACATAGAGTATGTGTTAGTACATTTGAATGTACTAAGTATGCGGGACGCAATATAGTCAAAATGCATTGTCATAACCAATAGTTATATAATCTCAATATGGCATACGTTATCAATGCTCATAATAAAACATGCTTGTCAATCATTCATCTTGCACAATATAAATAAAATATATATATGGAAAGTGACCTCAACTGACATAGACTAAGTAGCAACAACTTGGACTCCGAGGCCTGACTCCTCCTCGATTCAGGTGACCAGGCATTACCCCCCTGGCAAAGTGTGGTCTACTTGCCAAGGCAAACCAAACATGATAACATGAGTTAGATGGATTCACTAGTATAGCAAGGGTAATAATTCATAATACTATGGTGGCTCATAGTTTAGGGACTAAAGACTTCATATAAGGACCCCTTAAGTCAAGCCCCTATCTTAAGCCTCAATCGGTGCTAAGTCAAATCCCACGAAATATTTGAAATAATCATAACTTGTATAAGTTGTAAGAAACATAAAAACATAACATGAGTAGGTCTTAAAACATACTTGACCTCTAGTAGTGAGCCTAATATGAACATGAGAGTAGATCATAATCATACAAAAACCTTGCTTTAACATGAATGGCTCACAAGAGGCAAGACCTTAAAATAGGGCTTAACTTCATACTTGTAAAATCATAGATTTTTTTCATGAATTCAATACATGCTTGAATGATATTAATCATCATGACATCATTTGACTTGTAAAACATGTAAAAGATCATCAATAACTTGAGAATTCTTGACTTGACATTTTGTTAAACATATGGTAGGTTCATGGTACTGATTCATAATCATGTAATTCAAGAGCGAAATAAGATAAGTAAACTGAATGCAATCAACCCACCAACATGTAGTAAAACTCTCATGTTGGGTACCTTGAAATCCATTAGAAAAGCTCATGATAAAGCATAGCTTCATAGCTCACAACATGTATAGTTCCACTAGATATAATCAACTCATGGTATAAGCTTGAAATAGTTAGTCATGCATAATCAATCTATATATCATAAACCCCAACATAATTCTCATTATCCATAATAAAAGATACCCGTAGGTAATACAATTTGAAATTATATAATTTTTTCATGGAAAGGGAAAGTCGGGCTCCAAGGGTAAATGGGACCTAGTGGATGAAACCCACATACCTTAAACCTTGAATTCTTTGAGGTGAACTTCAAGTAGTCTTAGAGCTTGAAATGATTCCTTGAGTCCCAAAGTGGAGCATGTGGTCCTTAGATTTGGATGAGAGAATTGATAGTCATAGAGGTATTTGAGAGAGCGTTTTGTGAGTTATAGAGTTGAAAAATGCCCACGTATAGGTGATTTCACGCTTAAGTGGGCATGGGCCTATGACCCAATGACCTTGGCCGAAATAAGAAAAGTGAGGAAAATATTGCACTAGTCCGCATCCAGTCCATGATGCAGACCAAACGCGATGAAGAAAATGTACAGCTCCATGCCCCTGGCTCGTCGCGACTAAGGCGTGGATGCTATCTGAAATTCAGAAATTAGTGAAAATTATTTTTCACTATGGGTCCTCTAAAATCTACATTATACCCATTATCCACTTAATTTTTCCCCCTGATCAAGAATATGAAGTTGGATTTTCGATATCATGCACGAATTTTGAGATATGGAAATTATGATTATAGGCATTCTGAAGCACATTTTGGGGTGTTTCAATATCTTCCCCTTGGGAACATTTGTCCTGGAATGTCAAAGAAACATGCATAAGAGAAGTAATCATGAAAATTCTAGCACGACATGAATGCAACAATTGCATTTAAACATCATTTTTGAATATCTCAACATGAATGTCAATATTCACCATAAACTTGTTAATATACACATGAATGCATGAAAAAAGACATAAAGGCTGAAACTTATGACTTGAAATCATAGAGGAGACTTAAATTAGTACCTTTGGGTTAACTAGAGTAGAAAAGGAATGGGTATTGCCTTTCATTTCTGCCTCGGCTTCTCATGTGGAACTTTTAACTTGTTGATTCCTCCAAAGGACCTTGACGGAAGCTACATCTTTATTTCTCAACCTCTTCACTTGTCTATCCAAAAGCTCCACTTGGACCACTTCATAGGTCAAATTATCTTCTACAACACCCACAACATTCAAGGGCACTATAGCACTTGGGTAACCCACACACTTTATCAACATGAACACATGGAAGATCGGATGAACCATATTTATCTCGATAGGCAACTCCAACATGTATGCAACTTTACCCACTCTCCTCAAAACTCTATAAGGATCCATAAATCTTGCGCTCCATTTCCATTTATTTCCAAACCAGACCACACCCTTCATGGGTAAGACTTTCAAGTAAACCCAATCACTATCCTTAAATACAAGATCTCTCCTCCTTACATCGAAGTAGGACTTTTGTCTACTTTGGGCTGTTTTAAATTTCACTTATCCACCTCACCTTTTCAAAGGCCTCCATGAATAAATCTGGACCAAGCAAAGCCATCTCCCCCTCTTTAAACCACCGAATCGGGGATCTACAATGCCTACCATATAAAGCTTCAAAAGGAGCCATACCAACACTTGAATGGTAGCTATTGTTGTAAGCAAACTCAGTGAGTGGAAGATGTTCATCCAAACTGCTCTTTAACTACAAAACACAATGTCTAAGCATATCTTCAAGAGTTTGGATAGTCCTCTTAACTTGACCATCCGATTGAGGATGAAAAGTCGTGCTAGGCATAAGCTTGGTACCAAGATCTCTATGGAAGGGAGCTCCAAAATCAAGAAGGTGAATTGAGAACCATGATCCAAAATGATAGACAAGGGCACCCATGCAATCTAACCAACTCATGGATGTACAACTTGGCATAATATTTGGCACCATAAGTAGTTTTTAGTGACAGAAAGTGAGCCCACTTTGTCATTTTATCCACAACAACTCAAATAGAGTCAAAATATTTTCTAGTCTTAGACAGCCCAACTACAAAATCCATGTTGACCTCTTCCCACTTTCAAGTAGGAATTTCTATCTCTGGGGCTAGGCCACCTAACCTTTGATGTTCGAATTTCACTTGTTGGAAATTGTGACATCCAGATATGAACATGGCAATATCTCTCTTCATACCACTCCCTCAAGCCTCTATACATCTTTGTAGAACAGGGGTAAATAGAATAGGATGAATTATGGGCATCCTTCAAGATCAACTCCTTATGTCATCAACATTAGGTACACACAACCTACCTTAGTACTCAGGGGCACCAACTCTCAATTGGGAGAAAACCTCAACTTTACCATCTTTCACCAAGGCCTTTAACTCTAGCAAGATCTTGTTTTGACTTTGCCACCTCAATCAAAGAAGATTTAGAACCAACAACAATCATCACATTACTATTTCTAACTTCATCCAACCTAACCCCCAATCTAGCCAACCGATGAACTTGTCTAGCCACCTTTCTCCATAATCATCAACAATATAAGCTAGAATACCATGGACACTCTATTTAGAGAATCAACCACAAATATGAGCTTTGCTAAGGTGATAATGTGCACTCATATCATCATCTTTAAGGAGCTCTAAGCACCTTCGTTGTCTCAAGTTAAGATATTTTTGGGTGAACACATACTGGAGACTTTTGTTGTTGGTAAACACATCAACATGAACCCCATTCAAGTAATGACGCCAAATCCTATAAGCAAATACAGCAGCCGCCAATTCAAGATCATGAATGGGATAAGTTTTATCATGAACCTTTATTTGTCTAGAGGCATATGCTATCACCATGCTAATTTGCATAACAGCACACCCCCAACCAATTCCTGAGGCATCACAATATGCCACAAACCCTTCTGGTATAGCTAAGGTTGCAACGGAGACAAGCTTATCTTTCAAGATTTGGAAACTCTTTTCACATTCATCGGTCCACATGAATCTTGCCTTTTGTTGGGTCAACTTTTTCAAAGGAGAAGTAATAGAAGAAAAACCATTCACAGACCTTCGGTGGTAACCCACCAAACCTAAGAAACTCCTAATATCCAAAGGAGTCAAAGGTCTAGGATAATTTCTTATCACCTTCGTCTTCTTTGGATCCACCTTAATGCGATCATTCGACACCACTAGCCCTAGAAAAGAAACTTCTTTTAACCAAAAGTCACATTTTTCAAATTTAGCAAACAACCTCTCCTCTCTCAAGATTTGCAACACCAACATCAAATGATTCACATGCTCTTCCTCGCTCTGGGAATAAATCAATATATCATCAATAAAGACCACCACAATCATGTCCAGGTAAGGTTTGAAGACCCTATTCATGAGATCCATAAATCTAGCTAGTGCATTAGTCAACCTAAAAGATATAACCATAAACTCAAAATGCCCATACCTAGTCCAAAAAGTCATTTTGGTAATATCACACTCCCTCACCTTTACTTGATGGTATCCGGACTGAAGAATCAATCTTAGAAAAGTGACTAGCCCCTTGTAGTTGATCAAAAAGGTCATCAATCCTTAGTAGAGGGTACTTATTCTTTATTGTCACCCTCTTAAGTTGCTGGTAATCAATGCACATTCTAAGTGAACCATCCTTTTTCTGCAAAAACAACCGTGGTGCACCCCAAGGTGACTTACTAGGTGTTATGAAGCCCTTTATCAACAAGTCCCTCAATTGATTCTTCAACCCCTTCAATTTTTTCGGGGCCATACTATAAGGGGGAATGGAAATGGCTTAAGTATTGGGAAGGAGGTCTATACAAAATTTGATTTCCCTCTCGAGGGGAACAATGGGAAGCTCATCAGGAAAGACATCAAGAAACTCATTAACCACCAGAACCAACTCAACAGGAAAGACATTGGACTCAACATCCCTATTCCTCACAAGATGATAAAGGAAAACCTTCGAAATCAACTTTAAGCTTTATGACAAGAAATAAATCTACCCTTGACTGCCTCATCACGACTTTCTCACTTAAGGACGGGCTTATGAGGGAATTGGATTTTAACTCTATAGGTTCTACAGTCAATAGAAGCTTAATATGCATGCAACCAATCCATCCCAAGAATAATATCAAAATCCACCATATCTAATTCAACAAAATCACAAGGTAAGACTTTACGCAATGTGGTCACGGGATAATTTCTATAGACTCTTTTAGCAACAACGGACTAACCAATGGGGGCAGACACATCCTACGGTTCACATAATGATTTAGGGCTCGCAAGAAGCTTTTGGCAAACAAAAGGAGTAATGAAAGAAAGAGTGGCACCTGGATCTATCAATGCATACACATCAACATGATTTTTTTAACATACCGTTGATGACATCGGGCACCTCTTCCACCCCTTGACTTCCTTGAAGAGTGTATAATCTATCTTGTCGTGGATAACCCCCTTGTTGGCCTTCCTTTGCCCTTGGAGCCGCATAAGCACCTTAGCCTTATGGACGACCATCTCTACCTATGTTTTGAGAATGAGGACAATCAATGAATTTGGGACCCATATCACCACAACCAAAACAAGCATTAGAATTTTTCAAACGCGGACCATTATGGTTTCTTCAAGACTTTTGACACTTAGGGTGAGTCATCCCACCATTATCACCTTAGAGTCTTGAATTATCATTAGCAAATCTCTTATTAGAATCATTTAAAGACCCTTGTCCTTGGAACTTGTGGCCTTGAGGAAATCGGCCACCCTTGGAACCTTGGAAACAACCTTCAAAACGAGCCTTCTTCGACTCACCACTTCTCCTTTTTCTGTGTTTCCCCCCCTCTAATTACATGTCATATGTCATGAGATGGGATAAATCCATATCACTTACTCACACGGCAATCCAACACTCCTCATTAATGAGTTACACACCCCCGACACAAACTTATTCATTCTAGCTGTAGGGTTGGCCACCAAATATGGAGCATGCTCGGAGAGCTTGTTGAACTTGAGGGAATACACCCTCACACTTTTATAGAACCTTGTTTAAGGTTCACAAACTCCATAATCTTAGCCTCTGATAGCTTTATAGGAAAGAACTGATTGAGGAATGCAGTTTTGAACTCCTCTCAAGGTATAACATCATCATCTCTCCTCTCCAATTTCCATTGGTTGAACCAAATTTGGCCACACCTTTGAGTTGGTAGGCTGCTAATTCCATTTTCTCTTCTGAATTGACCCTCATGATATATATCACTTTATACACGTTATCAAAGAACTCTTGG
>JAOTQR010002882.1:0-18969 GCA_025774065.1 Solanum ossicruentum | reverse complement strand
TTTGTCTATTGAGACTATGCATGTTTTGAGCTATGAAACTATGATCTATTATGAGATTTGATGATGGATTTCAAGGTGTCTTACATGAGGGTTTTACTATGTGTTGGTGGGTTGATTTACATTGAGTTTTCTCGTATTACTTTATTCAAGAATTGCATGATTTTGAACTAGCATTACACATCTGTCGAGTGTTTGATAAAATATCTTGACAAGGATTCTTGAGTTATTGATGATCTATTCCATGGTTTACATGTCAAGTGATGTTATTATGATTAAGGGATTGTATGTATGCATTAAATTTATGGAAATTATCTATAGTGTTACAAGTTGACCACACCTTGTCGGGGGGTGTCATTCCCATACTACCATGTTGAGGGTTAGATACCTTGACCACCTTATCGGGGGGTCCATGCTTGTACTACTATGTTGAGGGGTAGATACCTTGACCACCTTGTCGGAGGGTGCTATTCCTGTACTATCATATTGAGGGCTAGATACGTCGACCACCTCACTGAGGGGGTGACATGGCATGGATTCCAAGTACTAGTTACTTGGTCTATGATTATGGTCTCTTCCTGCACATGTAATCTATACAAGTTATATGATTTACAGGCATGTATTACTTCAAGCATTGATCATGCATGCCATATCGATATTATACTTATCCATTGCCTATGATTATGCATTTTGATTATATTGTCCTGTGTCTTGTTGCATTGCATTGTACATACTTAGTACACTCAAATGTACTAACGCATACTCTATGCCTATACGATGTTACAATGTAGAAATCGGAGCACCTCTTGATCGTCCTCCACGTGGCTAGTTCGGTGCTTTGGAGATAAGCCTTGGTATGTCTTCAAGTCTGGGAACACTAGCTATGCTACTTTTACTATTTGATATCTTTTCATGTTGAACACTTGAGAATATGATGGTGAGCCCATAAAGTGTCTTGGCCCCTACTCCAATCTACGTTTAGAGGTGTTGTTGGAACAATTGACGTACTTATGCTTTAACCTTTGACTCTTTTATGCTTTATAAATATCAAGACATCCCTTAGTCTCATTTCCCTTAATTATATCTCTTGTTATTATTTAGTTTTCCTCCGCGGCCAAGGATGTGTGTATGATATGCTAAGAGGCTTGTTTGGGGTCACTTTAGGTTCCCATTAACCATGTCACATCTAGTCCCTAGGCTTGGGTCGTGACAATCTAGTATCAAAGCACTAGGTTGTTATTGGTCCTTGGAATCAAATACACCACATCAATTAGAGTCTTATTCATGATCATAAAGTGCACCATAACTATGAGTGAGAGGCTACGAGGCGTTTTAGAAAATGTTTCCCTTCATCATTATCTATGTCGTACTTTAGAAATAAGGTAAGGTTTTTTCCTCTAACGAATGTTTTTTACTATTCTAGATCATTCCTATTCCAAGAGGAAGACTAAAGAGAGACCATTCACCTGAGGAGCACCCATTCACCTGAGGAGCAACCGGCCCCTCTTGCTCCTCAAACTCCTCAGGATGGGGGAGTGGCCCGTGATGAGTTCTGAGATGCTATCACCATGTTGGCTCATTCTATGACCAACCAATTAACCAAGGGGCCCAAGCTCCTCATGCACCCACTCCGGCCTCAAGGATGGGGGATTTTACTAGGATGAATCCACCGGATTTCTATGGGTCCAAAGTGGCTGAGGATCCCCAATAATTCATTGATGAGGTGTATAAGGTGTTGACCATTATGGGGGTTAATTAAGAGAAAAGTGTGAAGTTGGCGGCCTACCAACACAAAGGGGTGGCTCAAATTTGGATCACTCAATGGAAGATGGAGAAGGGGAATGACAATGTTATCCCTTGGGAAGAATTCAAAGCGACATTTCTCAACCAGTTCTTTCCTATTGAGCTAAGGGAGGCAAAGATGATGGAATTTATGAACCTAAAGCAAGGGTCTATGAGTGTGAGGGAGTATGCCCTCAAGTTCAACCAACTCTCCAATTATGCCCCATAATTGGGTGCTGCCGAGGTCAAGGATGAACAAATTTGTGTCGAGTATATTAGACTTGGTTAATGAGAAGTGTCATATCGCCATGTTAAAAGGTGATATGGATTTGTCTTGCCTCATGACATATGCTGAACAACCAGAGGGTGAAAAGCTTAGAAAAAGAACAAATGGTGAGTCTAAGAAGGCTCGTTTTGAAGGTGGATTCCAAAATTCCAAGGGTGGAGGATTTCCTCAAGGCCATAAGTTCAAGGCCAAGGGTCTTCCAGTGCTCCTAATAGAAGGTTTACTAATGACAATCTAAGGTTCCAAGTGGTGGTGGTGTGGTGCATAATTGTATGTGCCAAAGGTGTGGTAGGAACCATAATTGTCCCTGTTTGAAGGACTCCAATACTTGTTATGGATGTGGTTAAGTGGGTCATAAGGTGATTGATTGTCCTCGTGCTAGAAACAAAGGATAGAGATGGTCATCCACAAGGCCAAGGTGCAAATGCAGGTCAAAAGGGGAGATGAGGCCAACAAAAGAGTGCTCCAAGGCAAAATAGATTTTATGCTCTTCAAGGGAGACAAGGGGTAAATGAAGTGCCCGAGTCGTCACTTGTATGTTAAAGGTTTTTTATCTTAATGTGTATGCATTGATAGAGTCGGGTACCACTCTTTCTTTTATTACTTCTTTTGTTGCCAAAAAGCTTCATGTTAGTCCCGAATTGTTATGTGAGCCTCATGAAGTGTCTACCTTCGTTGGTGAGTCCATTGTTGCTAAAAGAGTCTATAGAAATTGTCTCATGTTCATTTTGCATAAAATCTTACCTTGTGATTTTGTTGAATTAGATATGGTGGATTTTGATGTCATTCTTGGGATGGATTGGTTGTATGCATATTATGCTTCTATTGATTGTAGAACCCGTAGAGTGAAATTCCAATTCCCTAATGAATCTATCCTTGAGCAGGAAAGTTGTGATGTTGTGGTCAAGGGTAGATTCGTTTCTTGTCTTAAATTCCAAAAGTTGATTTCTAAGGGTTGTCTCTATCATCTTGTGAAGGTTAGGGATGTTAAGTCCAAAGTCCTTCCTATAGAGTTGGTTCCGGTGGTTAATGAGTTCTTTGATGTCTTTCCCGATAAGCTTCTTGGTGTTCCTCCCGAAAGGAAAATAGATTTTGGTATAGACCTCCATCCCGACACTCAGCCCATTTCTATTCCCCCTTACCGTATGACCCCGGCTAAGTTAAAGAAGTTGAAGGAGCAATTGAAGGATTTGTTGGAGAAGGGTTTTATAAGGCCTAGTAAACCATCTTGGGATGCTCCAATGTTATTTGTGAAGAAGAAAGATAGTTCTCTTAACCGGCAACTTAATAGGGTCACCATAAAGAATAATTAACCTCTAGCAAGGATTGATGACCTTTTTGATCAACTTCAAGGGGTTAGTCACTTTTCTAAGATTGATCTTCCATCTAGGTATAAACCAAGTGAAAGTGAGGGAGTGTGACATTCCCAGGACGGTGTTTCAGACTAGGTATGGGCACTTTGAGTTTGTGGTTATATCCTTCGAGTTGATAATGCACTAGCTATATTTATGGATCTTATGAATAGGGTCTTTAAACCCTACCTTGACTTATTTGTGGTGGTTTTTGTTGATGATATAATGATCTATTCCCATACTGAGGAGTAGTATGTGATCACTTGAGAGTGATGTTGCAAATTTTGAGGGAGGAGAGGTTGTATGCAAAATATGAGAAATGTAAGTTTTGGTTGAAAGAGGTTGCTTTTCTAGGGCATATGGTGTCATGTGATGGAATTAAGGTGGATCCTAAGAAGATGGATGTGATTAGAAATCAGCATAGACCTTTGACTCCATCGGATATTAGAAGTTTCTTGGGTTTGGCAGGTTATTGTCGGAGGTTTGTAAATGGTTTCTCTTCTATTGTTTCTCCTGTGACTAAGTTGACACATAAGAAGGTGAAATTTGTGTGGACTGATGAGTATGAAAAGAGTTTCAAAACTTTGAAAGATAAGCTTGTCTCCATTCCTATCTTGTATTTACCGGAAGGGTTGGAGGGATTGGTTGTGTATTGTGATGCCTCAAGAATTGGTTTGAGGTGTGTTTTGATGCAAAATGGTAAGGTGATAGCATATGCTTCTAGGCAACTTAAGGTGCAAGAGAAGAATTATCCTACCCATGATCTTGAATTGGCAGCTATGGTATTTTCTTTGAAAATTTGGTGTCACTACCTGTATGGGGTTCATATTGATGTGTTCACCCAAAAAGATCTTAACTTGACACAAAGAAGGTGGTTAGAGCTTCTTAAAGATTATGATATGATTGTGCATTATCACCCCGGTAAAACTAATATTATAGAGGATGCTCTAAGTAGGGTGTCTATGGGTAGTCTAGCTCATGTTGATGATGGTGGCAAAAAAGTGGCTAGAGAGGTTCACCAGTTGGCTAGATTAGGGGTTAGGTTGGAGGAACTTGATAATGGTGGTCTAGTGGTTGTTGATGGTTCTAAGTCTTCATTGATTTGTGGAGGTAAATGCAAAACAAGATCTTGACCCGCCATGTTAGAATTGAAGGCCTTGGTGAAGAATGGTAAAGTGGAGGTTTTCTCCCAAGGGGGAGATGATGCCCTCAAGTACCAAGGTAGACTGTGTGTACCTAGTATTGGTGACTTGAAAAGAAGATTTTAGATGAGGCTCATAATTCTTCCTATTTTATTCACCCCAATTCTACAAAGATGTATAGAGATTTGAGGGAAGTGTACTGGTGGGGTGGTATGAAGAGAGACATTGCCAAGTTTATATCCGAGTGTCACAATTGTCAACAAGTAAAAGTCGAACATCAAAGGTCGGTTGGCCTAGCCTAATATAGAGAATCCTACTTGGAAGTGGAGGAATCAATATGGATTTTTTGGTTGGGTTGCCTAAGACTAGGAAACATTTTGATTCTATTTGGGTTGTTGTGCATAGAATGACAAAGTCTGCTCAATTCTTACCGATCATAACTATATATGGTGCTGAAGATTATGCCAAATTATATATTCATGAGTTGGTTAGATTAAAGGGGGTGCCTTTGTCTATCATTTTGAATCGTGGTGCTTAATTTTCTTCTCACTTTTGGAGGTCCTCCCAAAGAGGCCTTGGTACCAAGGTAAAGCTTAGCATGGCCTTTCACCCTCAAATTAATGGCCAAGCCAAGATAACTATCCAAATCCTTAAGGATATGCCTAGAGCTTGTGTTTTAGAGTTTAAGGGTAGTTGGGATGAACATCTTCCACTCATTGAATTTGCTTACAACTATAGCTATCACTCAAGCATTGGTATGACTCCTTTTGAAGCTCTTTATAGTAGGCGTTGTAGATCACCGGTTGGGTGGTTTGAAGTGGGAGAAATGGATTTGCTAGGTCCAGATTTGGTCATGGAAGCCTTGGAGAAGGTGAAGTTGATTAGGGAGAGATTTAAAACAGCCCAAAGTAGACAAAAGTCATACTCCGATGTAAGGAGAAGAGATCTTGAGTTTAAGGTTGGTGATTAGGTTTACTCAAAAGTCTCACCCATGAAGGGTGTAGTCCGATTTGGCAAGAAGGATAAATTGAGGCCAAGGTTTTTAGGTCCTTATAGAGTGTTGAGGACGATTGGTAAGGTGGCCTATGAGTTGGAGTTGCCCATTGATATGAATATGGTTCATCCGGTCTTCTATGTATCTATGTTGAGTAAGTGTATGAGTGACCCAAGTGCTATTGTACCTTTGGATGTTATGGGTGTGGTAGAATATAATTTTACTTATGAGGAGGTTCCGGTAGAAATTTTGGATAGACAAGTGAAGAGGTTGAGAAACAAGGATGTAGCTTCCGTCAAGGTTCTTTGGAGAAACCAACAAGTTGAAAGTGTCACATGGAAAGCCGAGGTGGACATGAGAAAATGACATCCATATCTCTTTCACTCTACTCGGCCTAAGGTACTAATTTAAGTCCCCTACATGATTTCAAGTCTTATGTTTCAGCTCTTATGTCATTTTGCATGCATTTGTGTCTATGTTGACAAGTTTAAGGTGATTTTGACATTCATGTTGAGATTTTTAAAATGATGTTTAAATGCATTTGTTGCATTCATATCGGACTAAAATCTTCATAATTACTTCTCTCATGTAGATTTTTTTGACATTCGAGGATGAATGATCCCAAGAGGGAGATACTGAAACACCCCAAAACACCCGAAAATATGCCTCAAAAATCCCCATAATCGTAATTTCTATATATCTCAAAATCTGTGCATGATATCAAAACTTTGACTTCATGTTCGTGCTCAAGGGGAAAAATTGAGTGGGAAATGAGTATAACCCAGATTTTAGAGGACCCATACTGAAAAATGATTTTTCAAAAAATTCAATTTCCAGTGGCAATCCGCACCTGGCCGCGACGCGCCAGGGGCACAGATTAGTGTTAATTTTTCCCTGAGTATATATTTCGGCCCAAAAGGGGGGGTCAAAGCCCCATGCCCACATATGCATGAAAAACCTATACTTAGCCATTTTTCAACTCTATATCACTCAAGACCCTCTCAAAACCCTCTCTAAAACTTATCAAATATTCCATCCAAATTCAAGTGTCTCAAGCTTAATTCTGGATCTCAAGAAATCTATTCAAGCTTCAAGTCTTATTCACGACTACATCAAGAAAACCTAAGTTTGAGTTATGTGGGTTTCAACCATTGGGTCCTTTCACCCATGATGCCTAATCTCCCCTTTTTATGAAAAATCACATGTTTTCAAGTTGAATCATCTATGGGTATCTCTTATTATGGATTTCAATTATAAATTATGTTGAGATTTAATGAAATGCTAATGGATTATACATGTTTACCTATTTCAAGCCAATACTATGAATTGATTTTGTCTATTGAGATTATGCATGTTTTCAACGATGAAACTATGATCTATTATGAAATTTGATGATGGATTTCAAGGTATGTTATATGAGGGTTTTACTATGTGTTGGTGGGTTGATTTACATTGAGTTTTCTCATATTCTTCATTCTCAAATTGCATGATGTTGAACTAGCATTACATACCCGGCGAGTGTTTGATAAAATATCTTGACAAGGATTCTTGAGTTATTAATGATTTATTGCATGGTTTACAAGTCAAGTGACGTTATGATGATTAAGAGATTATGTGTATGCATTGAATTTATTGAAATTATCTATAGTATTTCAAGTTTAACATACCTTGTCGGGGGGTGCCATGCCCATACTACCATGTTGAGGGATACATATGTTGACCACCTCACCAAGGGGGTGATATACCACGGATTCCAAATAATATTTGCTTAGTTTATGATTATGATCTCTTCCCACACATGTAATCTATATTTGTAAGTTATGAGATTTACAAGAATGTTTCACTTCAAGCATTGATCATGCATGTCATATCAATATTATACTTATCCATTGCCTGTGATTATGCATTTTGATTATGTTGTCCTATGCCTTATTGCATTGCATCCTAGAAACTTAGTACATTCAAACGTACTAATACATACTCTATACCTATATGATGTTACCATGTATGAACTGAAGCACCTCTGGATCATCCTCCACGTGGCTAGTTATGTGTATTGGAGATAAACCTTGGTGAGTCCTCAATTCCGGGGACACTAACTATGCTACTCTTACTATTTGATATGTTTTCATGTTGAACACTTGAGACTATCAGGGTGAGCCCGAAAAATGTCTTGGCCCCCGCTCCAATCTATGTTTAGAGGTATTGTTGGAACAGTTGATGTACTCATGCTTTGAACTTTGACTCTTTTATGCTTTATGAATATGAAGACTTCCCTTAGTCCTTTCCCTTACTTATGTCTCTTGTTGTTGTTTATTTTTCTTCAGCGACCAAGGATGTGTGTATGATATGCTAAGAGACTTATTTAGGGTCCCTTCGGGTTCCCATTCGCCTTGTCACATCTAGGTCATAGGCTTGGGTCATGACATTTACCACCTGATTGGCCAGACTATGCAGTATAGGTAAAAGTAATATAGGAATAATTAAAAGAACCCATTTATAGATGTCAAGAATCAAGAACTAAACATTGTCTATGGCTACAACCCCAGAATATGGAGGCTTAGCTACTCATAGTCACTACGTATATAATGACTGACCTAGAAAGAATTAATAACCAAGAAATAATGATGAAACTAACCAAAGTAACCTTAGATAAAGGTTTAAAGTTGTCTCTCTTACTTCTTGCATAAAAACCAATTTTGAAAACCTCAAGTTTTTGACACAATATAACTTAAAATCCCATAACTCAAATTTTTGTTGCGCAATCCTCAAGTTTAAGACACAGACTGCTTGCCCTGACTGGTTTTTGCTTATTTTGCTGACTGGATAATTTTTATCCATTTTTTTGCACAAGTTCGTGATAGACTGTGTCTAATTTTCTGCATCGTGCCTTTCTTCTTGATTTTTTAGCTTGCACAGCTTTATCCCAGGTCTGCGATGCACACTTGAGTCTTTTGATGCTTCCACTGATTTTTATCTTCTAAATCCTCGGCTGTGTTCTTCCTTCAAATCCAAGTGTGACTCCGACCTTGCATAATTTGATCAAAACTTGCAAAAACACAACCAAACGGCGCACTTGGCCCTAGGTTAGCAAAATAAGAGAAATCCAACTAAAAATGCCTAGACTCTATGAATTTACCCTCTAACTAGGCTCTATATATGGGTATTTTTGGCTAATTCGGTGTATAAATATGCCTAAGATCACCACCCCACACTTAGAGCTTTGTCCGTCCTCGGGAAAATTAAGACACATGCATGAGACTCCCTAGGTAGTATATACAATGCACATCGTGTGACCAAGACTTTTGAACCATAGCAAACACTCCTCTAGACCCCTAGTAGCATCAACTCGCACCTAGCACTCCTGTATAAATGCTGACTCATGCAAAACATTTAACAACTTGTCTAGCTGACAACCTTTGATGATTATGTGCCCTCACCGAAAGAATTATCTATGCACACCACTAAGAATCTCAATAACTGATTAAAAATGGGTACAAAGTCAACTCTCTCCCTCACAAAAGATGTCTTATGTTGCTTCTAGTTCCAATAAGCTTGCCCTTAACGTGTGATTTCAACCTAGTTAGGATTTTCTTTAAAGGATCACATAGGTCTTTTATTTGGTTGTAATGTAGACTAAGGACTGGTGGGCAACTTTTATGGATATAACTGATAAGGCTTAGTTCCCAAGCGCTCCTAGCTTACACTACACTTCTCTTACTTAATCGCTTTCAGTCCTCCCTAACGCAACACCCTTTATTGCATCTATACTACAAAAGAACTTTAAATACTCCATGATATTTACAAAATATTTATTTATGTTATTTATATTTTTTTTCAAAAACAGTGGGCTTGTGCGTTTGATCCGCGACGCACACTAGTCGCGGATTAGCACTAGTTGGGCTAAATTTTTTTCAACTATTACTAATCCTTTGGGTGTCCAGTCAATTCTCCTTTTCTCTGACTGTTCATGCTAAAGCGTTTAGGAATTAGGATCAAACATGGTACATTAATCTAAGAAAAGGGATCGGCTTGAAATATGGCTAGCTAAAGAAAAAGGGTAAAGCTCAAAAGGGCTAACTAAGGATTATTTCATTAGGTGGGCACAAAGCTTAACAATATTGAGTTACCAAAGAAATGTCTGAGTTACCAAAGAAATGCCTAGATCCTTTCCTTCAAGTCCAATCCCTACCAAATCTAATCCACATACTGGACAAGTTCTAGTAATTATTGCAACATAGACCCACAAATATGCTCACGCACTATTGGCACACTCTCATCATATAGCGAACACTAGAATCACCATCTTATTATACACATGAATTCAAAATTAAGCATATTCAAATTTGTGACTTACTGGATTCAAGCATTCGCTTACTAGAGGTTCAAGCGCTAGATATCCAGGTCCACATGCTCAACATACAATTAGCTTGTACAACTACCAACACTCTAAATGAGACTCAATTTGATGAATACCCTTAGGACGGTTGTCATCGATCCATCATAGGGCCTTGTCACTCAACTATGACTACAACAACAATTCCCAACATGACTACAAAACTCAAAATATAAGTACCTACCACTAAAATAATGCATCATAAGAACATTCACATTCAAGCATCCATGCATCCCATAGTCAATAAGTACAGACCTAAAATAAAATAAAAATGTTCTCCAACATAAAACATAACATAGAAACATAGCTAAGAAATAAAAGTAAGTCTTAATACATGCCAAATTAAAATAACTATAGCATATCCAACAGAATAATCCCCAGCCCACACTTAGATTTAGCACTTCCCTCAGTGTTAACCATATAGAACCTGTGAAGAAGGAATCAAAGTGATCAATCCTCGGGGACAAGCAGAATGGGCTCAACCCCAACAAAGACAGGGGGCTCCTCCTCTATGACCTCATCCTCTGTGTCTGAGCTAGTGCATGTGTCATCGGGATCTGTAGGAATATCATCCTCCACAGGCTCAATAAACTGAGGACCGGTGTCTAATACCGCATTGGCTTGGGCATTAAGTGGGTACCTAGCTAGAACCTCTTAGAGCTTCTCTAAGGTGGATGGATATCCGTCGTTCCTATATAGTAGCATTTCTAGCCCGTACATACGAGCCATAATCAACTCATCGTGGTAGCTCCTCTCGACGATGGTGAGCACCGGTATATAGATACCTCAGGCCCCTTAATGTTGGTGGCAATATAAAAGGGTGCCTCAATGTGGGGGTAATAGTCTGCCTCCTCAGTGGGTACACCTGTAAGACAACACAACTCAGTAATAAGACCGCCTAAAGCATACCTCCTTCCTTTGTGTACCTTCGCCTTTTGCATCACCAACTTCAAGATAGCGTCGAAGTTAATGTCCATCCAGTCATCAGGGCATAAGCCAGCCACACTCTATCTCTCATGACAAAGGTGAAATGTTATCCCGGAAAGAAAGAGTAGTTCACAATTTTCACCCAGACCCTAGATTCCATATTCATGTAGGCGAACGAGAATGACAGATGATAGCCTTTAACAGTATGGCGAATCCACTTGGCGATGGACTTTGGCCTGGTGAGTGTGCGTCGGATGGCCCTATAGAGTGGGCGAAGTTGAAGCTCCGGGAAACTGCCTACGGGGGTCCCATCTGGGGTGCCGAGGACCCTAATAATAGCAAAATGGGTGATGTTAACCTCCATCCCTCGAACTATCACCACCTTAGTCCATGGGTCCTTACTCATTTTTGCATGAAATTCTCGCACAATGCTTAAGTTACAATGTTGTGGCTCTTAAAACAAGAAGGCAATCCTATAATCCATGCACCACTCGAAGATGCGGGGGTACTCCTTAACCAATGAATCCGCATCCAAGGGAAAACATCGGGTAATACTTGGACTCATTATAGGACTTCTACCAACGCTTGCCTTTTGCATTAACAGCCTTGACACTAAAACGGACCTGCTGGCCCCTTTTCTCCGGGGCTCGAGGCACTTTCGGGATGTCCCTGGCCCTTCGTCTGGTGTTAGAGGCCCTTGCCCACTGGCCCGACCTATCCTACGAGCTCGAGAAGCCATGTGATCCTGTAAACACACAAACAATCCCAAAACCAACACATAAGCACAAATAGGGCCCCTACTACACAGTGAATTATGCCCACAACCCCCACACTTAGATTCAAGCCACATGTGTAGAAGGTACTCAAACTTCCCAACTCACCACGGGCTACTTAAAACAACAATTCAATAGCATACCCCCTATTTCAAGTCAACAACAGCACCCCAACACTTTCAGTCAACATGTACATCATGCAAAAGTTCAAATCATTATTCACAATAGTAATTGCAAGCAATCCAACCCCCCCCCCCCAAATAGTGTATTCAAGCCTAAGTGAACCGGGGGAACTCAACAATGCATCATATGGCAATTACACAATACCACACTTGGAATTTTTCAAATTCCAACACAATAACATCATATTATCAACAATTCAAGTGCAAGACTACAAAATCCTCAATTTTTCCCAAATTTGCCCTCAATTTCGGCCTAAGGTTTTCACCAATAACAATTAAGCACAATAATGAAATACACAAAGATAGGGGAAAATTCTTCACTCCCAACAACAATCAACTAAGATCAAGCACCAAACAACTTAACCCACTTCAGTTTCATCCCAAAATCAAGAGGGAATTCACCACTTCAAATAATAAAAATGAGCAAAAGTTAATGAGCGAACACATACCTTGCTTGGAGAAATTAAACTACGTGATGAAAATCTTGAAGCAAGTGGTTTGCGATGTGGATTAATTTAAAATTTTTGTGTTTGAGGGAGAATGAAAGAGAGAAAATATGCAAAACAAGGGGTTGGGGGTTGAATTTGGCAAGAAAAGCGAGAGACAATTAGGTTCGAGGGTATATATAGAGGTGTGGGCTGAATGAGACTGCGCAAAAAATTACACGTGTCTACACCACGTCCGCGACGCGACATGGACACGAACTATGATTTATTTGTTTGTTTCATTTTTTAACATACCTGGGTGCGAAAACCAGTGAGCATCCGCAATGCATTCACACCGTAGTTCTGTCACAAATGTGCCCGAAACTTTAAAAAATATATATTTTTGAGCTTCGAACCCCATAAAATCTCTCGAATAGTTGAATATGCTACAAAATACTAAAATAAGTTAATTTCACTAAAAATACAAAAAGTACCCAACAGATCATCGGGAATTGAGGACGAAAACTTTTGCACCAAATTGCATGGGGTTCACGATGCACCACTGTCGCAGACCTGCACTTGGATGTTTTCAAAAATAGTTAGGGGTTCTATTTTTTTTTTTGAAAAATGAAATAAAGAAAAACAAAGATACTGTTACCTTACCACGGGTTGCCTCCCGTGCAGCGCCTGATTTATTGTCGCAGCACGATGCACCATATATTCACTCATCATTGCCCAACTCAATAGCCTCTTTAGTTTTGGTTGTCTCTTCATCATAATAGTGCTTGACACATTGACCTCACCAAAAAAGTTTGGTTGGAGGTCTCATCCTTCAGTTCAATGACTCCATGGGGTGTCACAGCTACCACCACATATGGTCCACTCCACTTCGACCACAGCTTACTTGGAAACAACTTTAAACGAGAGTTGAAAAGCAATACCTATTGGCCTGGCTCAAAGTTTTGGTTAGTGCCGGTCATGCCATTTCTTTGTCCTCTCCTATACAGCTTAGCGCTGTCATAAGCTTGGAGCCGGAATTCGTCCAACTCCTCCAGTTGTTCCAATCTTTTTCTTCCCGCAAGCTCTGGGTCAAGATTCAGCTTCTTGTTGAATAAGTATCTTACTGTAGCATGGTCTGTAAACACAACAACTTTGGTCCCCACCAAGTATGATCTGAATTTTTCAAATGCGTATACTAGTGCCAGCATCTCCTTCTTAGTAACTGTGTAATTATTTTGAGTTGCATCCATAGTCTTGCTTGCACAGTATATGGAGTGGAACACTTTATCTCTGCGTTGCCCCAACATTGCACCCACTGCCGTATCCCTAGCATCGCACATGAGCTCGAATGGGAACTTCCGGTCCAGTGCTATCAGTACTGGAGTCTCAACCAGCTTCTTCTTCAATAACTCAAACGCTTGCAAATAAGAATCATCAAAGTTAAAGGGTACCTCTTTCTCTAGGAGGGCGCATAGAAGCTTTGCAATTTTGGAGAAGTCCTTGATAAATCTTCGGTAGAACCCCACATGTCTGATAAAAGCTTTGGACTCTCTTAACTAGTGGAGGCAGCTTATCTATCACCTCAATTTTTTCAATGTTCACCTCTAAGCCATGTTTCGACACTTTGTGCCCAAGGCTATCCCCCTCCCTAAGGAGAAAGTGGCATTTTTTCCAATTAAGAACAAGGTTAGTCTCCTCACATCTTGCTATCACTCTGTCTAGATTTTGTAGACACAACTTTAATGATCTCCAAAGATAGAGAAATCATCCATGAACACCTCGACAAGTCCTCCACCATGTCATGGAATATGGCCATCACGCACCTTTGGAAAGTGGCTGGTGCATTGCACAAACCAAAGGGTATGCGTTTGAAAGCATAGGTTTTATATGGACATGTGAAGGTTGTTCTCTCTTGGTCTTCGAGTGCAATGGTAATTTGATTATACCCTAAGTACCCATCTAGGAAGCAGTAGTACTCTTGCTCAGCAAGTTTGTCCAGCATCTGATCAATGAAGGGCACTGGGTAGTGGTTATTTCTGGTGGTATCGTTCTACCTTCTATAATCTATGCAGATACGCCATCCCGTCATCGCTCTAGTTGGTATCAACTCATTCTTGTCATTGGTGATGACCGTCATTCCTCCTTTCTTAGGTACACATTACACAAAGCATACCCACTTGCTGTCAGAGAAAGGGAAGATGATCCCCGCATCCAACCACTTGATCACTTCCTTTTTCACTACCTCTTTCATAATGAGGTTCAATATTCTCTGTTGTTAGGCCACTAGCTTGTGACCTTCTTCTATGAAAATCTTGTGCATGCATTAGGTTGGGCTAATGCCATGGATGTCTGACATTTGCCAACCCATTGCTCTCTTTCTCTTCTTCAGAACAGCCACAACAGCATCCATCTGGGCTACAGTCAATGAAGCAGACAAGATTACAGGTAAAGTATTATTTTCACCAAGAAATTCGCACCTGAATATGATAGCAACAACTTCAACTCAAGCTGAGGACTTCTTCAACTAAGGTTTTAGGTGGTGGTCCCAACGCCTTATTCAATTGCTCATCCATTTTCTTAAGAATGCTTATATTATGAGTGTTCAGCATATTCTCAATTTCTTTAGCTTCAGCATTATCTGCTAGCCCTTGATTCAGCAATACTCTAGCTAGTGGGTTTGTGATCTCAACTTGGCTTATTGCAGCTGCAGTATCTATCATGGTGATGGCTGCCAATTGTTCATACGCAGCTAGCAGCTTCATTTCTTTGTAGACATTGATTACCTCAACTTTGTCATGGGCTCTCATGGTGATTCTCCATGTTGTTACATCAATTAATACCCCTTTTGTAGCTAGGAACGGGCGCCTAAGAATGATTGGGACCTCAGGGTCCAGTTCAAAATCTAGGATGATGAAGTCCACGGGGAAGATGAGGGATCCCACTTGGACTAAGACATCCTCAATCACACCAACTGGCCTTGCTACAAACCGATCCACCAATTGTAAGACGATGGTGGTAGGCTTCGGTCTCTCAAGCCCCTACTTCAAGAACATGGAATTGGGCATGAGGTTGATACTTGTGCCTAGATCATACAAACCTCTTGTGTTCAGACAGTTCCCAATGGTTACTTGCAAATTAAAACTACCAGGATCTCTTAACTTAGCTGGCAAGTGAGATTTATTGTCAAGCCCAAAGTCTCGTTAGGGCGGACTGGCACCCATTGCCGATGAGGCCCGAGAGAACCAACTTATATCTATGCACTTTCTATACATATTATAAGGGATATCTACATTCAACAAGCCTTTAAGAAAGTAAACAGTAATAACAAGCAAACAGGAAATGCATATGGCTAGGCCGTTGGGGCGACGGTGTCTAAAGTATGAAACATGACCACACTTTAATTTACATAATCTACAAAGCCTCTAGATAAGGGAAGTATCTGATAAAGGTCGGGACAGGCCCCACCTCGACTAACTGTACAACGCAAAAATATAAGCTCTAGACACGTAAAGCTCTGCAGTAACCTGAAGCTTTGTAACATCAGCTGGAAATCCTGTACTCTTACTGGGGAGACTTACTAGTGCCTGTACCTGCAGCATGAAATGCAGGTCCACCGTAAGGGACGTCAGTACAAGATAATGTACTGAATATGTAAGGCAGGAAATATTGTATATGAAATAACAACTCAAATGAAACTATGCACTGGTGTAGGATAAGAGACTACCTTTAGTTAAACAGTGGGATCATTTACTTTATGTTCTTTTTATTACTTTACCTTTACTATGTAATCTATGCACAACATGTAATACAAATGACCAGTTGATCAGTGGTAAATCTATTTCGGGATTAGTCCTAGCTAGGCTTTTACTTTAACCCCTTGGGCTACCCCCATGATAGAATCGACCCTAGCTAGATGATGCTTCCACCCCTCTGGTTACCACCCATCAATAAGCAATATACTTTATCTTTCAATTACTTTTGAAATGATTCTTTTGGTGGTCATAATATTAGAGATGTAAGACTGTAGGTACAATATGTGACACATAAATAATCACAAAAGACAACACCATATTGAAAGGAGTAAGTTACACAAATAATAAAATGCGTACGAGATGACATAACTCGTGAACTTTATTTAGCAACGAGAACCCATATAACTTGGTATCCACGTATGTATGCAGATTTGAAGGTGGCTATGTATGGGAGCATATGAACATATGAAAGAGTGGAGACACGGTTAATAGTTATGTCGGAGTTGGTAAGTGCCTTTATGTGCCAAGGAAGAATCTAAATTTCATGCCAAGTAATACGAAATCAAGTAGCCTTACATACCTCACTGTACGACCTCACTATTACCTCAAGATAACCTTCCCTTCCTCCAAATATTTATCGACAACATAGTAGGTGATAAAACTAGCATTAGCGGCCAATAGATACATCTTGGCAGCCTAATCTCATAAAAAATAACATACGGACAACAAGCGGGTATTTATAAACCCGAGCTTATTCTTTCAACCTTTCCGCCTCTAATCGTATTTTCTAATACACATTCTCATATACATATCATGTTAAGCCTATTCTAGTGCCATAATTTTCTTACAAAATCCCACAAAGCACAACACATAATAATTCTACGCAACATACAAATAGGAGGCATAACATTACGTCCCTTTGCCTAATTTTGACGTCGACAATCCCAAACCTGTTCCAACTTTACCAAACCGTCCTCAACACATATATACATAAAAATAGCCTTAAAATAGTCTTACAACAGTACCAAAGCAGTCATGAAGGACGTGATGCAATAGCCTTCCATCCATCAGCCCACAAGTTCGTACTAAGAACACAATTGCGATATCCTATAAAGACTCACTTTTGTGGACTATAAAAGTGGTGCAGCAGCTAAGTTACATCACTAACAAACTAAAACTTGTTAAAAACATAAGTCTTACTTTATAATTTACTCAACCAAAAGAGAAAATCCTCTTGAACAACAAGAAAAGTTCACAACAATCCTTAGGACACATACTATCCAAAATTTCAGCCCAAAAATAACTAGCATATATTTCTTGTTTTTCATGGGATAAGTATAACAAATACATGGATATTTCCACTTATCTTAGCCTTCAAGGTTTAGCTTTCCTTCAAGAACCCTAGAGGGTTATATAGGCTGTCTTGTGAAGTGAAATAAAGAGAGAAAAAGAGTCTTTAGGAAAGCTGAAAATTTGTTCCAAAATGAATTAAGTTAAGGAGCTGTTTTTTAGCCATTTTAAAGAGTCTCTTTGGCCGACTTTCTTTTGAACTTTTCACCACATATTAACACATTTTAATAACCTTGTGATGCACAGCTTGGCCCTTATACTTGGGCTCAAATGGGTCTCAAAGTTGATGGGCGTTGGGTGCCCATTTTCCAAATTCCTCTTCGCTTAGTTTGGGCACAATTAGCCAAGTGGGTTGTGGTGTACTTGGGCCCTTTTATTATTCATCTTGGGCTAAAAATAAAGTCCATTTATGATGCTAAAGCACGGGCTAAAATTATACCTTTAACACGAACTTTATCCATAATCGGACTTGGACAAATTTGACGTTGAGCCTCGTCTCCGTTTAGCTAGCAAATTTAAACTAAGCAAGTAGGTGACTCACCTGCTAGCTTCTTAAGTCCTACAAGCACCTCAATTCTCTCACTTTGTTTAGGCTCGTGATCTCCTGAATTTGGAATAAAACTTATTTACACTCGACCCTCTTCAGCGTTAGACATACATATCGCCCTCTAACATGAGATTAAAGCACTTTTAAAATTGGCACTAATTTGAAAAGCCATATCATGTTTCATTTGCACAACACTATTATTGTAAGAGGTAGGGTGTTATATCCTCCCTCCCTTAGGAACATTCATCCTCGAATGTTAGCACAATTGGATATCTTAACCAAGTTCAATGCAATAAACGTTCAAACACATGTACCTATTATGGCCCCAAATTCTGGATGTTGGACTTTCTCTTTAGCTTCAAATAAGTAAGGGTATTTTAATTTCATCATGTCCTTGGCCTCCTATGTTATTTCTTCTACTTGCTGGTTTCTCCATAGTACTTTAACTGAAGCTATATCTTTATTCCTTAGCTTCTTAACTTGACGATCTAAAATAGCAATAGGTACCTCCTTATATGTGAGATCTTCTATAACCTGCACATCATCAATAGGAGTGATACGAGATGGGTCACCTATGCATTTTCGTAGCATTGAGACATGAAAAACTGGATGAACCATTGAAAGCTCTTAGGGTAGCTCTAGTTCATATGCAACTTGCCTGAACTTCTTAATAATTTTATATGACTCTATGTAACATGGGCACAGTTTTCCTTTCTTACCAAACCTCATAACCCCTTTCATTGGAGACACCTTTAAAAATACCCAATCCCCTACAGAGAATTCCAGTCCTCCCCTTCTAGCATCTGCATATGATTTATGATGACTTTGGGTTATTTCTAGCCGCTGTTGTATTACCTTAACTTTTTCCATGGCTTATTGTACTAGATCTGGCCCAAACAAGGTGGTTTCACCCACTTCAAACCATCCAATTGGCGATCTACATTTCCTCCCATATAAATCTTCGTAAGGTGCCATTTTGATACTTAGGTGGTAGCTATTATTATAGGCAAATTCAATAAGTGGCAAATGGTCCACCCAACTACCTTTAAAGTCCAATGCATAAG
>JAOTQR010002862.1:0-18971 GCA_025774065.1 Solanum ossicruentum | reverse complement strand
AAACCATTCCACTAGGAAATAAAGTTTCAGCTTTCTTAAAGTCATTTGTCCTCTCTATAATTGACTTCACCAAGCTAAAAACTCAATTGTCTAAGGCTTTTAAAGGGAGCACAGAACCTATAAGGCAAAGGTAAGTAATTATAGTTGTGTATTTGGTATGATTTCTTCATGTAAAACAAGAAGTACATGATAGTATCTTTGCTGGAAATTTGCTGGAAATTTGCTGGAAATTCTGGATAGTTTGTGTCCAGAAAGTTGTTGCACACTTGCCTTTTATTTTGGTGACTTCTATATGGTTTTTTGGACTTTATTATGAAGAGACTTTGATGTTCTTAACATGGTTTAAATTATAGATATTTCTAGTATGGTTTCTTCATGTAAAACAAGAAATACATGCTATTACGTTAAGCTGGAAATTCTGGACAGCATATGTCCTAGCTATTGTTGTGAACGTTTCTTGTTGTTCAAGAGGATTCTCTCTTTATTGGTTGGATGAAATATGAATTAATGCTTATGTTCTAATAATATATAGGCTATTGATCATGTAATTAAGTTGTTGCACCACTTTTACAGTCTACAAAGATGAGTTGTTATACAACGTTGTAACTTCACTTTTAAAAGAATCTTGAGAGCTGAAAATTATAATATGTTGTTCCACGACCTTAACCTGTTTGGGACTATTTCTGGACTATATTTAGACTAGTTTTATGTGGTAAAAGTGTTGGAAACAATTTAGGAAAAGTTAAAACAAGTTTGGGATTGTTGGCGTCGAAATGTGGTGAAAGGATGTAACGTTATGCCGCTTGTTTGTATGTTGTGAAGAATTGTTATCTATTTTGCCTTGAGGACTATTTTAGGACTGTTATGTATCTAAAAATAAGATACACATGACATGTACATAAGAATGGTTGTTAGAAAGTACGTTTATAAGTGAAAAGGTTGAAGAAAAGTCTTTTCATTATTAGTTGAAAGCTTGTTGTTCGGGTGATCGTCTTTATGATATTGGACTACCAAGAAGTGTTGTGCTGCTGCTAATACTAGTCTTATTTGCTTAATATACTGTAGCTAAATATTTGAGGGAAACTACAGCCACTCCAAGTTAGTAACGAGGTCATACAACGAGGTATGTAAGGTTACTCGATTTCGTATCATTTGGCATGAAACATAGATCCCTTGGTAAGTAAAGGAATTTAGCTACTCCTACATGTGAATTAGCCATATGTCTACTTTTCCACATATTCATATGCTCTTATATATAGTTACATGAGTTCTTGTTGCTAAATAAAGTTCATGAGTTGCTTCAATTCATACGTATTCCATTATCTATGTAACATACTCTCTTCATTTCCGTATTGTATTGTATGATTATTTACATGGCACATGTTGCATATACCGCTTTATAGCTCCAATATTATGACCACCAAAAGAAAAATCTCAAAGGTAATATAAAGATAAAGTATGCAGTTTTGATAGGTGGTAGCCCGAGGGGGTGGAAGTAATACCTAGCAAAGGGATGATCCTATCACGGGTGGTAGCCCGAGGGGGTTAAGGAATAACCTAGCAAAGGGACGAACTCGATACAGTTCACCACTGATCAGTTGGTAATTTACAGTACATGATATGCACAGATGATACTGTAAAGGTAAAGTGATAAAAAGAACATAAAGTACTCGATCCCAAAGTATAACTAAAGGTGGTCTCTTATTCTACACTAGTGCATGGTTTCATTTGAGTTGTTATTTCATGTACAGCATTTGCTACCTTACATATTCAGTACATTATCTCGTACTGAGTCCCTTCCGGGGACCTGCATTTCATGTTGCAGGTACAGGTGCTGCAAGATCTCCCCAATAGAAGTAAAGGATATTCAGCCTTTATTCTCAACTCCAGGTTGTTCCAGAGTTTTAAGTGTGTTTAGAGTTTATGTGTTTGCATTATACAGTTAATTCAGATGGGGCCTGTCCCGAAGATATATAGATACTTTCTCATGTTAGAGGTTTTGTAGACTATGTAAATTAATGTGTGGTCATGTCTCGTTCTTTAGACACCGTGGCCCCAATGGCCTAGCTATACGCATCTCCTTTTAGCTTACCGTTTATCTCCTTAGAAGCATTCCAAACATAGATGTTACTTATAATATGTATGCAAAGCGTATAGATATAAATTGGTTCTCCCTAGCCTTATTGGCCTTGGGTGGCAGTCCACCCTAACCAGACTTTGGGGCATGACAACCTAGTCCGAAATTCTGTCTCAGGAATAGCACTCTCCCTTATCCTTAGTTGGTGATTCTTGGATCTAAAATCAATTTTGGAGAAATATGTAGCCCCTTACAATTGGTCAAACAAGTCATCTATTCTTGAGAGAGTATATTGTTCTTAATAATGACCTTGTTGAGTTTCCTATAGTCTACTGTCACGACCCAAGCCTAGGGCTTAGACGTGACATGGTGAATAGGGAACCCAAGGAAGCCTCTTAACATATCATTACACATCCTTGGTTGCGAAAGCAATTAAAAAACAATAAAAGATAGAAATAAACTGGGGCTAAGGGACATCTTTCATATCATAAAACATCATAAAATAAAGAGAGTCAAGGCTCATAGAATCACTACATATCTTGTCCAACAATATCTCTAAACATAGAACTTAGCAGGGGCCAAGACAAGCAACCGAGCTCACCCTCACAGTCGACCATACAATAACTAGAAAAGATAGTCTTTGTACATAGCATAAGATCAAGTCATTGTCCCCGAAGATAAGGACTCACCACTTGCTTTGTAGAGAAGTTGTACTAGCCACGTGGAGGAAGAGGATGATCAAGTGGGGCTACAGTTCCTACATGGTGTCATCATATAGGCATAGAGTATGCATTAGTATGTTTGAATATACTAAATATGTAGGATGCAATGCAACAATAGATAAGCAACATACTCAAAATGCATAACTAGGCAAAAGATGAACATATAAAAATATGGCATGCATGAATGATACTTGAAAAACATGCTTGTATATAGAACATGTTGCATGTGTAGGAAGAGACCATTATTAGTAACCAAGACCTACCACCTCCTTGGAAAGGCAATTGAGGTATAAACCCCCCAACATGGTTGCACAGGCCTACTACCTCCCGAGCGAGACAATTGAGGTACAAACCCCCCAACATGGTTGCACGGGCCTACTACCTCCCTGGCGAGAAAATAGAGATACAAACCCCCCAACATAGTTGCACAGGCATACTACCTCCCGAGCTAGGCAATTGAGTATATACCCCCCCCCCCAACATGATAGTTCGGGCCTACTACCTCCCAAATGAGGCAATTGATCAACTTCCAATACTATAGGTACTTTTCATGAAATCAACACATTGATACCATACTTTCGCCATCATAAAGTCATTCAAGTCATAGGTAATGCATTAGAACATCAATGGCTCAAGAACCCTAAACCAGATATTTTATCAAACACTTGGTGGGTGTGTAATGCTAGTGTAAAATCATGCAATTAAAAAGTGAAATCATGCAATAAATCTTAAAGTAAATCATCACACCAATACTTGGTAACATCATCATACAACATATCAAAACCCTTCATCAAATCTCAAGATAGATCCAAGATTCATAGCTCAAAACATGCCAACCTAGTTCATAGTCAAATTCATAATAGAAAACTCATATATAAAATCAACTTAGAAACATGTATTTTAGGTGAAAAGGAATCTTGGCACCATGGAATAAAGAACTCAATAGTTGAAACCCACATACCTTGACTTTAGAGAATCCTTGAAGAAGATTGGAAATGGAGACTTGAAGCTTGAGTGAGAACCTTAAGATCCGGATTTAGTTTTGGGACTTGAATTTATGGTAAAATATTTATCTAAGTGTTTGAGTGAGTATTGGGGAATGTTTTTTATGATATAAGGGTGAAATATGGCTAAGTATATTTATTTTCATGCATGGAAGGACTTAGGCCCAAGACTCAAAAGTCTTGGACTAAACAAAATAACTGGGCAAAATTAATATTACCGCGGACTCATTCTGGATAAGGAAAATTAAGGAAATTGAAATTGTAATTCGTTTGCTCTAAAATCGGGGTTAGATACATTTTCCACTCAATTTGAACCCCTGATCAAGAATATAAAGTTAGATTTTTGATATCGTGCATGGATTTTGAGATATACGAAAATTATGATTTCGGGCACTTCCGAGGCACATTTTCAGGTACTTTTTGGGGTCATTTCAATATCTCCCCCTTGGGAATATTCGTCCCCGAATGTCAAAGATACATACATGAGAAGAGTAATCAGGAAGAGATCAACCCCAAGAAGAATGTAACAATACACTTAAACACCATTTTTCATAGTCTCAGCATAAGTGTTAAAATCACCGTGAACTTGTCAATATAAACATGAATGCATGCAAATGACATAGGGGCCGAAACATGAGACATGAAATCACATAGGAGACTTAGAGTTATTCCCTTAATCTTGAGTAGAGTGGAATACATAATGATATTACTTTTCCATGTCCGCTTCAACCAACCATGTAGCACTCTTGACTTGCTGATTCCTCCAAAGGACCTTAACCAAAGCAACATCCCTATTCCTCAACCTACTCTAGATCTCTACTGGAACCTCTTCATATGTCAAGTTGTCTTCAACCACTCCCACAACATCAAGAGGCGCAATAGCATTAGGGTCACTCACACACTTCCTCAACATAGACACATGGAAGACCAGATGAACAAATTCCATTTCACTAGGCAACTCCAACTCATAGGCCACCTTACCAATCCTCCTCATCACCCTATAAGGACCCAAAAATATTGGACTTAGTTTACTCTTCTTATCAAAACGAACCACACTCTTCATGGGTGATACCTTAAAATAGACCCAATCACCAACTTTAAATTCAAGCTCTCTTCTTCTCACATCGGTGTAGAACTTTTGGCGCCTTTGGGATATTTTCAACCTTTCTCTAACAACCTTACCTTCTCTATAGCATCCATAATATGATCCGGACCCAACAAAGCCATTTTTCCCACTTCAAAACACCCAACCGGTGATCTACAATGTCTACAATAGAGGGCCTCAAAAGGAGTCATACAAATGCTAGAATGGTAGCTATTTTTATAAGCAAATTTAATCAATAGCATATGATCATCCCAACTACCCTTAAACTCCAAAATACAAGCCCTAAACATATTCTCAAGAGTTTGGATAGTTCTTTCGGCTTGGCCATCCATTTGAGAGTCAAAGATCGTACCAAGCTTTACCTTGGTTCCAAGACCTCTTTGGAAGGACCTCCAAAAGTGTGAAGTGAATTGAGCACCATGATCCACTATGATAGACAGGGGCACCCCATGCAATCTCACCAACTCATGAATGTAAAATTTAGCATAGTCTTTGGCCCCATAAATAGTCTTAACAAGTAAGAAGTCAGCCGACTTTGTCTCCCTATCAACCACAACCCAAATAGAATCAAAACCCTTTCTAGTCTTAGGCAACCCAACTACTGTTATCTCCTCCCACTTCTAGGTAGGAATCTCTATCTTGGGTTAGGCTACTCGGCCTTTGATGTTCGGCTTTGACTTGTTGGCAACTATGGAAATCGGATACAAATTTGAAAATATCTTTCTTCATACCTCCCCACGGAAACACATCCCTCAAATCTATATACATCTTGGTAGAATCGAGGTGGATAGAATAGGAAGAATTATGAGCCTCATCAAGAATCTTCTTTCTCAAATCATCAACACAAGTCACACACAACCTACCTTGTTAGTTATTCATGATTCCCACAACCCTAGTTGTAGATTTACCTACTTATAATTTGCGTAGATGCAAGACTTATGAATAGAAATAACATAATAAAGCACTTACACAATTGAAATAAGAACAAGCAAATCCTACTTCAATGAGAATCACAAGATTAAAGATCAAATTAAAAGTACAAGTGTTTCTCGAAACTCTCTAATGTTATCTCTACTCAATCTCATTATTTTTCCACTCTACTGTCGAGTTCTCTGTGTACTATCTGTAAAATAACTTAAAAATCTATTTATAATATTTAAAATACAAGTCCTAAACACAATAGAATAGCTGGGTCGATACGCCTCACGAACAATTTTACAACCCATAGTTGGGGTCTCATATAGTATTGCTGGAAAACTGGACTTCACATCTATGACACCCCTCTATGACCTGTAATGTGGTTTACATCCCGTAGGGGGTTTAATCTGATGAATCTTTAGGAAGTCCCTCATCTCTGATCCTCAAGGCACGAACCATGTTCTATGATTCGTAAACCAATCCACGATCCATCCGCATGTTCGTAAAACAACTTCAGAAAATCAGCCTCTAACTGGAATTGTCCACAAAACCCTCTTCACGGACTATAAAATGAACTACGACCTATAAAGGGTCTCATACTGCATCAAAATTAGCAACTTCTATACTTTCTTCCTAAAATCAAGGCCAACCCTGGAATCCTGCAATTATAACACAAAACCAACTAACATTGCATTGAGGACGTACAAAATTTCAAATTTTAAGTATGAAAAGTGTTGTATTTTGATAGCACAACAACACCCTTAATATAAAATTACTTCTTGTCCTCAAGCGACGGACTCAAGATATATAAGTAATACAGTAACACATAGACCTTAACCCAATGGCATACATTACATCAATCTTAAACTCAGATACCCACACCACTTTTTTCAAAGCAGCATCAGATAGCCATCTAGAAAACAAATACAAACTAGTGCATATGACAACACAACTATGACAAGTGAGGTACTATCAACAATCCACAATCACTGAATAAGTCTAATGCTAACAATGGAATACAAGTGCTCTCACAGAAAGAAGTCCAATATCTAACTCTCAATGATGTTTTCATGTATAACCTTGGGACTATGCAAGAGCACTCACTCTCACAAATGATATTCATGCATCATGCCCAATACCATAGGCTTGCCCCTATACTCATGACTAAGACCATCAACTACTTTGACTAGGACCACTTTAGGACTTTCTAGGCTTGTAACGTAGGCTCAAGAGGCTTTGGTATGGTATTTTGGGAACATAGTGACTAAAGGTCTCCTTGACACTGCATTTTTCTACACTTTTGCCTACCAAAGTTGTTATTTTCCATCTCATTCTCCCTTTCTCCTATTTCAAGTTTTTTTGGGTGCTTTCTTTTCATTTTTCAGCTTTTCGCCTTGATTTTACACTTCATTTTTCTTTTTAACTCACAACTAAGGCATTACTTCTTTTTCTTGCATCTAGTACATGTTTTTTCTCTATATCACTAACTTACCCCTTATTTTTATGCTTCACCCTTACACTAACCACCCTCAACTTAGGATTTTGGCCTGAGTTGAGGTGGACATTATCCGTCCTCAGAACCAAGGCCAATTTTGGTAGCCACCCTCAACTTAGGCTTTTTTCCCTCAGTCAAGGTGCACAATATTCAAGGAAGGACAAGGGTCAATTTCAGGATTTTACAACTAACAAGGCTAGGTTAATTAGGCGTTTGCAAAGAATAAGTACATGTTAGGCTCAAACATTAGGAACAAGCGATACATTCTAATTTTGATTGGTCATTTAAGCTAAGTGAACTTTTAAGAACAATGGCCGAAGATCCTTTCCTAATCCAATTAATCTACAATCTAACTTAGAGTAATAGGGCAAGTTTTGAATTAGAACACAACACATGAATTTAGCAATTTAAGCTCATTCATATGGCACTTGACTATATTATCAATAAAAGACACTTAAATCATGCTTTTTACCTCAATTTATCCTCACTTATCAGAACAAGCATTATCAATACACCTAAACATGTATGGTTGCTATCTAAACTAACTGATCAAAATTTTGGTGGGTATCATTTTCAAACAAAACACAAAACATGCTACATGTCGCAAGTATTAGTACTATATGCTGCAAGTACTACCTAAACATCCTAAACGTGTTAGTTCAACAGAAAGTAAATTTCTTTAGGGAAAAAGAACAAAGACAAGAAAACCCCAGGATCAAAAATTGGGGTAGTTAAGGACCCAACCTACTCAGACTTCACTGAGGCCCATAACTACCCACACCCCAACAAAAAAGAGGTGCATTGTCCCCAATGCACACAATCAAAGCAGAACAAAGTATAAGGGGTCAAAAATCATACCTGGGTGCCTAAGTGCTAGTATCTACCTTGGGTTGTCTCCCAAGCAGCACTATTTCATTGTCGCGGCATGAGTTGGACAAATTGGTTATTCAGACTTCGCCAATTGACAAAACTTCATTCTTCAAATCATCAGGCCTCTTCATAGACTAACAGATATTGAAGACAACCTCTTCATTGTTTAATTTGAACCTAAGTTGACCAGCTTCCATAACCACTAGTGCTCACCTAGTGGCCAAGTATGATCTTCCCAAGATGATTGGGACGTCTAAGTCGACTTTGCAATATAGGATCATAAAGTCTGTAGAGAATATGAACTTCTCAACTTTGACCAGCACATCAAATAGTATCCCCATAGACTTTTTCACCGTGCGGTCAGCTATCAACAACCGCATACTCCTCAGAGTAGGGGCTCCTGATCATAGCTTCTTGAAGACCACAAAGGGCATCAGATTAATGTTGGCACCTAGATCATATAGTGTCCTTATGAAATCCACATCTCTGATGGTGTAGGGTATGTTGAAAGCACCAAGATCTTCTCACTTTTGGACTAAGGACCTCATAGCAATCATACTGCAATATTGAAGTTGTTGGGATAGCTCTTAATTCATAGTGCACTTCTTCATAACCAGGTCCTTCGTGTACTTTGCATACCCTAGCATTCAATGCCTTAATGAGAGGAATGTTGATAGAGAGTTATTTCAGCATAGAGAGAAAGTGCTTGCACTTGCCTTCCCCCTCCCTCTTTTTATTTCTTTGAGGGAAGGGAAGAGGAGGCCTAGGAATGGGCTTCAACTTCTGTGATGTATCAGCAACTTCACTCACCCCATATTTGCCATTATCATCTTTTGTATCTATATCCTTTCCGCAACTATCTCCTCTCGAACATCATCCTCATCAACTGGCTGGGAGGATCAATGGTGCTTTTGCCACCATGAGTAGTAATCGTCATACACTGCCTTTCATTCTTAGGGTTCTGAATTGTGTTGCTATACACTGACCTTCATTATTAGGGTTTTAAATTGTGTAGCTAGGCAGTGTACCCCTCTAATGCTTATTGAGTTGAGTTGACACTTGACCAAACTATTGCTCAAGTTGTTTGATAGCAGTAGAATGAGACTTAACTTTTTGGTTGATACTAGAGATTTCACATTTCATCCCCCTCAGAGTCTCATCTTGTGTCTCAGCTTTGTTCAACAGGTGATTAAATATCTCCTCAATTCTTGAGCTACTTGATCCTGTATCATGGTTATGTGGTGGCACGTAGGGACCATTACTGTAACCATCTCTGCGACCCCAATTTGCAATTCTCTCTTGACCCCTGTTCTAATCATAGTATCCTCCGTGGTTGTCCCTGAAAGCTCCATCTCTATTGAAGTTTTGACCTTGGTTTCCTTGACCTTGGTGCCAATAGTCCTAATTGGACCCTTGGGCATTGGTTCAAGAAACCCCATCTGATCAGTAATAAAACAGGTGTCTTCCTCATAGTAAGGCTCATCATGCATAGGTGTATGTAGAGGTTGATAAACCACTGCATTGACTCACTCCTGGTTTTGCTTTATTATCACCTCCATGACCCGACTACATGTTCGTAGAACAACTTGAGAAACTTAGCCCCTCACTAGAATTGTCCAAGAAACCCTTTCCACGGCCCGTAGAGTGAACTATGGTTCGTAAAAGGTCTCCTACTATATCAAAACCAGCAACTTTTGTACTTTCTTCCCAAAATCAAGGCCAACCCTGAAATCCTGCAATTATAACACAAAAACACATCAAACTAACTAACATTGCATTGAGAACACACAAAATTCTAAGTTTTAAGCATCAAAAGTTTTGTATTTTGACATCACATCAGTGTCAGGTAGGAGGTCTATGACGAAATTGATTTCCCTTTCAGAAGGAAAACCCAGTAACTCATCCAAAAAGAACATTAGAGAACTCATTGAAAATGGGAACCGACTCGAGAGAAGGAACTTTAAAAGTAACATCTTTGACTCTTACTAGATGATATGCATCCCTTTGAGATCATTTTCTAGGCTTTAAGAAGGAAACAAAACGACCTCTACATAAAATGTTTCTACTCTCCACTCAACAATAGACTCATTTAGGAATTAGAACTTGACTCTACGAGTCCTACAATTGATGGAGGCATAGGAAGCCTGTAGTCAATCTATCACAAGTATTACATAAAAATAACTTATGGAGAGTTCTACTAAGCCACAAGGCATAACCTTATGCAAAATGGAAATGGGGCAATTTCTATAAACCCTTCGTCTAATAATGGACTCTCCTACAGGGTTGCATACTGCATAAGGCTCATGAAGGACTAAGAGACGTTTATGGAATCTATTTGCAAGAAAATGAGTTATAAATGAAAAACTAGCCCCTAGGTTTAGTAAAGCATATGTATCAAAATAGTAAACTTTCAACATACCAGTAACAACATCTAGGGCCTCTTCAATTTCTTGTCAACCATGAAGAGTTTAGAAATGGTTGATCCTTGGGACACCTTGAACTTACCCACCTTTTCCTTGGGTCCTTGGACCTCTACTCCTATAATCCTTTGCATGGTGTCCGGGCTAAAAACACTCGAAGCATGCATTCGAATTGGCCTAGCACTCTCCCTTCTGAAGCCTTCCACACTTGGGGAAATTTGGACTTTGAGGCTTTGGAGTTACCCCTTTGTCTTTAGTTGAATAGAGATATGAAGTGTTGGTAGACCCTTGTCCACTTTGGTTCAGGACACTTTGGAACTTTGTACCACCACTCCTTTTGTGAGAATATCCCCCACCATCAGCTTGAGTCCTCTTAGACTCCCTTGCTCTCTCTCTTAGCTTCACCTCCTCAATTTTCTTGGTGTAGGTCATTAACTGGGAGATGACCATATCCTTGACAAGCATCGCTGCCTTTCACTCATTTGATACCAAGTCTGATACATCGAATATGAATTTGCTTATATGGGTTCTTGGATTCGCTACCATGAAAGGGGCATATTTGGAGAGTTTGGTGAACTTAAGGGAATACGTCCTCATGCTCATATTCCCTTGCTTGCGGATGATGAATTCTTGTACCTTGTCCTCAATCAACATTATTGTAAAGAATCAATCCAAGAGGGCACATTAGAACTCTTCCCATTCAATCGAACCCACTCCTTAGCCCCTCTCCTCTGCCCATTTTTCATACCATATCTTAATCAGTCCCTTTAGCTGGTAGGCCACCAACTCAACTTTTTCCTCTGAGGGAACTCCTATGATGGTGACAAGTTGGTAGGCCATGTCATGAGGTTGAAAGGGTTCTCTTCTATCTTTTAACGATGGAACTCCAAAGGACTCATCCTTATAAAATCTCTAACCTATGTGATCAAAGTAGTCATTTGGGGAGAAATAACAATCTCCTTATTGCTTTGGTTCACCAAAGCTTAGGCTAGCATGGTGAACACGGGTCTGAACTCCATGTGAGATACTCCATCATCTTGTTATAATGAAAGGGCTTGTTGCTCGGGAGTGTTCCTTTGTTGTGGAGCTCTTATTAGCGACATAATCTAGAAATAACTAAAGATCATCGTTAGTTATAGGGAATGTTAGACAACTCTGAAGCCATTACATGAATAAGAAAGAAGGAAAAACTTTTCTAAATGTCTCATAGCCTCTTATTCAAGATTGCGGCATGCTTCACAACCTTGAATGGGACTCGACTCAACATGGTATGATTGTGTATCCGAGGAATATTTTAAAATATTGTACTTTGATACCAAGTTTGTAATGACCCGACCTAGGGCCTAGTCATTACATAGTGAATGAGAGACCCATAGGCACGTCACCCAAGCCATATTAACATATCAAGTTTTCATATGCATAAAGCTCATACAATCATAGAATAAAATGGGGTCGGGTCTACTGATGTTGCCCAATTTACACCTCCATTTTAGAGGATAAAGCAGTCTTTGTCAAGATATAAAACCAAACCAAGGTCAAGGTCGAACCCACATAGAATACGTAGACTCAAGAAAAATTCACCAATAAGTGATCCAAGTAGTTAACTAACTCAATTCCCCAAAGGGAGGTTATTCCAACAATCAATAAGAAAGTAAACTAAACTAACTACTAGAAGAGACAATCAATAATAGAGAGTCACTAGGGTATTGTGTTCCCCATGATTCCCCAACTTAGTATCACCGTATAAACCAATTTTTATCTAGTGTATAGTATGCAGGACGATAATTTAAGTTCACTAAGCCCTTTGATCAAAGGTGAGAGGCAAATTTCACTATGCGACTTGGCCTCCATAGTGTACAATACTAACCATTACCTATAAGTCCTAGTATAACCTCCCCTTGGCCCAATTCAATTGATTAGATGAGAACATATCAATCAAATTTTGTTAATCAATCATTTTCATATTCATTACTCCCTTGGTCCAGTCAGTAACACTAATCAAGTTGTACTGTTGGCCACCACTAGAAAACATGCAAAACGAAGAGAATTGATTAATAAATGCATATACCCAATCCAAGAATTGTGAATTATCTGCGTTTACTTTTTTTAGTTCTTCATGGTTCCCATAACCCTAGTTGTGGATTTAGCTACTTATGCTATGTGTAGATAAAGAAATTATGAATTAAAAAAGCATAATTAAACACTTACACAATTGAATTGAAATCAAGCAAATCAAAGATTGATGAGAATCACAAGATTGAAGATCAAATTTACCCATAAATGTTTTCTCACAATCTTCTCTCCCAAGTATTGAGTTCTCCAAGTACTAACCCTAAAACTCTTAATAATGACGTCCCCCTTGAAAAATAACCTAAAGGTACTATTTGTAGTAATTATAATTAAATGCTAAATAAAATAGAAACCTTGGTTGGCAAACTCAATTAAGTCCTAAATAAAATAGAAAAACTAGTCGGGAAACTCAACGAAAGGTCTCTATGACTTGTAGTGTGTTCTACGGCTTGTAGTCGGGGTCTTGAATTCAGCTCTTCAAATTTTGGTCTTCTCTTATATGACATAATTTCACAACTCGTAAATTGATCTATGACTCATACTGCATACTCGTAGGCTTCAACTTCATCAAATTGCCCCTCACTGGAAATCCTCACAAAACTTATTTATACAACTCGTACGCAGATCTCATTGAGCTAATCTTCAGAAATCATACCTCACTAGAATTTGTCACGAGACATTCTCTATGACTCGTACTACAATCTGTAGAGGGTCTCGTAAATCATTAAAAACCATCAACTTCTGCAATTTTGCCCCAAATCATGTCCAACCTGTAATCCTTCAAATCTAAACATAAAACACATAAAACTAACAAACATCGCATTAAGAACACAAAATATCCCAAGTTTTAAGCATCAAAAGTGTTGTATTTTGACAGCACATCATCTATGGGACAACATTTAACAAGCACCACTAAAAACATACATAACGTCAAAAAATACCATCTAGACCATGGAATAGCGGAAACCATTTTTGGTCAATTTCCATCAAATATAAAAGAATCCAAACATTAACAACATAGAAAGTAAAAGCCTCCAAAAGCAAAATATACATCAAATCCCAAAATACAAAGAAAGAAGGAAAATGGTGGAGTCCTGAACTAACGACTCACCACAAATAAACTAGTCTTGAACTTTCAAAAACTAACCATGAGCCAGGAAAGGAGAACATGTCCCTACATGGCTAAATCATGCAGGTAAATATGCATTAGTACTTTTGGATTGTATTAAGTAGGTGAGATACAATGCAAAATAAAATTGTTATGCCAACATTCATATGTAAAGACTTATATATTTGGGATGGTAAAAGTAACATTAATATAATCTTAAGTATGCATAACGAATAATGTACAATAAGAAAAAGAGTAATGCATAAATGGAATTAATGTGATGGAACCAAGACATAGATCATAGACCTTGTGGGAGGGGACCATAATCAACATATATGACCATGTGAGCTGCAATATGGGATACAACATAGCCCCTAAGTTGGCACAGAGAGACCACTTGCTAAGTGGAACTATCACTACACATGTATAATCATATAATATATAGATCCACTAGCCTAGCCTACAAGGGCTCATATGGTGGCACATAGTTAATGGGGCAAAGGGTTGCTTTAGGGTTCCATTATCAAACCCCACCTTGATGCATCATTCGATATGAATTCATCCCATGGAATTCTTTAAACATAAACTTAGTCAAATCATGACACTTAGAATCATATGTAGCAACCTCAGGAGTAGCTTAAACTTATGGAATCTCCAAGTGAGAATTGTCCTTTCATCTTGGGACCTTCATAAACATCCTTTAGGGCATCATCATCATGCTTATATCTTTGACAAATCATTACTTTAAAAACTTTACATGCCCTAATATTTATCATAAATCATGTCATACTTGACTTGAAACTTAGTTGGCTAGTTCATAAGTTGGAAAATCCATAAATCATATGTGATATACATGAACATAGGGAAATCATACTTATTCAAAACATGCAAAATAGACCACACTTCATTACTCAAACACACATCATTGGGGTCATCACTATCAACTTAAAACTCATGAAAGTACTTAGTAGAACATCATATGGTAACATTGGAAACATGTAGTAACACAAGACATCATTAAATCATCATTAGCATGCATGGTAGTATCAATGAATTTAAAGAAAAGGTAAAAATATTATGTGGGACTTTGTGGGTGAAATGAGACCCACAAATTAACTCACATACTTTGGTTGAAGTGTAGGAAGAAGGAACTTGCTTTTATGGAAGAAACCCATTAAAACCCTAGCCTCCTAACTTTGTCCTTGCCTCCAAGAGAATGTATTTTGCCTTAGGAAATAATAAAAGTGGAAGAATGAGAAAAGAATAGGGACCTTAGGGCTTTAAAGTCTTATTAGAGGCCTAAAGAATCACTAAAATGATGTAGTTTAGGTTTAGTATTGGCCAGAAGGAAAAAATTAGCCTTCATTAAAATTGCCTGACGGGAACCACAAGACCCTAATTACGAGCCATGGATGGAACTATGATCCATGGTTCTAATTGTCATGTTCTACTTTTCCAATATTTAGAAACTACTTACTAAACCCTAACCAGAAAACACTAATCCATAGGACGTCATTCAATCCACAAGTCATGGATGGCCACATGGAATCCTTCCCCACTTAGAAAAATTCTCACTTTCCTCGACCTTATTAACAAAGGCTTTCTATGGTTCATGCCTAAGAATGTGGTCCATCCTGTTAGTCATAGTCTTCCTTCCACAAACTCCAAATTTTCATCATGTCCGGAACTCATACCTACGACTCTTTTTACAAACTGTGAATAGTTCTACAGGTTGTTAATGGCTTCTTACACTACTCAACACTTAGAAATATTTTCTATCTTTCTGATGTTACCATCCACAAGCCTAATCTACGGCTCATGGTCTAAACCACGAGTCATGGACTAAGCTTGAGCATTTCCAATTTAACTTTTTCTACTTTCTAGGCTCCTAACTCCAGGTAGTTATAGAACCAAATTACCATAAGGCCCTTAATGAAATGAAATCACAAAATAAGCTAGACCCCTAGATGATGGACTTCACAACTCGCAAAGCCTATCATGAAGGACACCCAAGATATGAGATAGTGATTTTTGGAAGGAAAATTAGTCAAGGGTCCCTCCACGGTCACCACCATAGTTTGTGGTGCTCTTGACGTACCATGATGGTGCTTGTGTTAGTACCCTTAGGCAAAAATAGTGGTGACCAAGCAAGGGCCTCCTCTCATGAACCCATTCACGGCCAATGACGAGGTCCATGAGCCATGAAAGACTTCGTGGAGGCTACTTGGATTTGCAAACCCCTAGAAGCCAAAGCAAGCCACAAAATGATAAGGCACTCCAACGCCACATCCATGGCTCGTGGACCCTTCCACAACTCATGGAAGTGTCCCGGAAAGGGCACCTTGGTCAAATATTATTGGCAAACAAATTTTAAGCATTGTTAAGGCCTTCCAAAGCTCGAGTCCCTACATCATCTCCCCTTGGGAACATTCATCCCTGAATGATTAGAGCTTGATTTTAACATGAAACATCCCAACATGAAGGTGCAATGAATAATTCGATATTTAAAACCATGAAATTATCAAATTCATGCTAAAGCATCATTAAACAATTTCCAGGACATGTATGCATGTCATGACATGAAAATATTGGAACAAAAGAATTAGGACCATTTGAATAAGAAGAACCTAGTACCTTAGGCTTGAGTAGATTGGAATAGATAGGGATATCATTTCATCATGTCTGATTCCACCTTCCATGTATCACAATCCACAAGTTGGCTTATCCAAAGCACTTTAACCGGAGCAACATCCTTGTTACGAAGCCTTTTCACTTGCCTATCTAAGATTTCAACCATAACTTATTCATAAGTTAAAGTTCTCTTCAACCTTAACACCTTCCATAGGTGCAATTATATTAGGATCACCAATTAACTTCCTCAAATTGATACATGGAAAACTAGGTGAATAGAACTCATCCAAAAGCAAATTCAATCTATAAGCCATATTGCCAATCTGCTCAATAATCTCATAAGTGCCTGAATTTCAAGGACTTAGTTTTCCCTTTTTACCAAAATGCATCACATATTTTATAGGTGAAAACTTCACATACACCCAATCACCGCCAAGGATATCAGGATCCCACTTCCTAACATCTGACTAGGACTTTTGGCATCTTTGAGCCATTTTTAACATTTCCTAAATCAACTTCATCTTCTCCATTGCCTCCAACACTATGTCCAGGCCAATCAATGCCATTTCACCTATCTCAAACCATCCCACCGGAGACCTATATCATCTCCCATACAAAGCTTCAAATGGTGCCATTTTGATGCTAGCATGATAATTGTTGTTGTAGGCAAACTCAATGAGTGGTAGATGATCATCCCAATTTTCTTTGAATTCCAACACATAAACCCTCAACATGTCCTCTAAAGTTTGAATTGTCCTTTTGACTTGTCCATCAGTTTGAAGATGAAAAGCGGTATTTAACTTCACCTTATTACCAAGCCCTTTTTGAAATAGTCTACAAAGTGATAAGTAAGTTGGGTACCACGATCCGATAAAATGGGCATAGGCACACCATGTAATCTAACAAACTCCTGGATATATAACTTGGAATAATCCTTGGCATTGAAAGCAGTCTTCACTCATAAGAAATGAGTCAATTTGGTTAATTTATCAATAATTACCCAAATAGAGTCAAATTGCTTCTGGGTACTAAGCAACCAAATAACAAAGTCCGTATTCACATCCTCCCATTTCTAAGTAGGAATCTCAATGTGTTGGCTTAAACCACTAGGCTTTTGGTGTTCCATCTTCACTTATTGATAATTAGGACATTCAGATACAAACTTAGCCATGTTTCTCTTCATACCATGCCACCAATACACTTTCCTCAAATCTTTATGCATCTTGGTGGATCGTGGATGTATAGAATAATGAGAGTTATGAGACTCTTTCAAAATCACCTCTTGAATACCATCAACATCGAAAACACATAATCAATCTTGTTACTAAAGCACATCATCTCTTCTTGGGAAAAAACCTCTATCAACATTTCAGCAACCAACACTACGACAAATTCGATTATCAGGGAGAAATGATTTCATCACTGATTAATCATATTTCATCACCAAAGATCTTGTGTGATGAAAAAAATTCACCAATCAATCATCTCTAAACATGGGTCATACAAAGACGATTTAGTGCTTCGTCACTAAAAAGGTAATATTAGCTACAAAATGAAAACTTATCCCTAAATGCATAAATATTTGTGATAAATATTATCATGACCCAAGCCTATAGCCTAGATGTGACACGGCGAATGGGGAACTCAAAGGAACTCCAAACAAGCCTCTTAGCATATCAATCACACAGCCTTGATCGCGGAAGCAAAATTTCAACAACAGGAGACATAAATAAGGGAAAATGGGACTAAGGGAATCTTGATATTTATAAAGCATAAAAGGGTCAATGCTCAAAGCATAAGTACATCATTTGTTCCAACAATACCTCTAAACATATATTGGAGTGGAGGCCAAGACACTTTCCGGGCTCAACCTCACAGTATCAAGTGTTCAACATAAGGAAATTAACAAAAAGGAAAGAGTAACAAAGAAAGCGTCCTCGGACTTGAGGACTCACCAAAATGTATCTGCAAAGCACTGAACTAGCTGTATGGAGGATGATCGATAGGTGCTTTGGTTCATACAGGGTAACATCATGTATGCATAGAGCGTGTGTTAGTACATTTGAATGTACTAAATATGTAGGATGCGAATGCAACAAGACATAGGCAACATAGTCAAAATGAATAAACGTAAGCAATGGATAAGTATAATAATCGATATGGCATGCATGATTAATGGTTGAGGCAAAACATGCTTGCAAATTATATAAGTTGCAAATATATATTACATATGTAGGAAGAGACCATAATTATAGACCAAGCAAGCTATTACTTGGAATTCAAGGCATGCCACCCCATTGGAAGGTGATTGAGGTACATACTCCTCAACAAGGTAGTAGGGCGTGCCGCCACCCCTTTCCCCCACCAACAAGGTGATTGAGGTACATACCCCTCAACAAGGTAGTAGGGCATGCCACCCCCCGACAAGGTGGTTGAGGTACATACCTCTCAACAAGGTGGTAGGGCATGCCACCCCCCACAAGGTGGTAGAGGTACATATCCCTCAACAAGGTAGTAGGGCATATCGCCCTCTCCCCCTCCGCCCCCTCCC
>JAOTQR010002803.1:0-18976 GCA_025774065.1 Solanum ossicruentum | reverse complement strand
TTCAATTTAACACACCCCTAACACACCCACAATCTTTAATTTACATAAATGAAGCTAGAAATTAACATACCTTTCAAGCCCCTTACTAGACTCAAGTCTTCATAGCCATCAAACCAAGAGTTTTCTTGACCAACTAATGCCTCCAAGCCACTTAAGGGACCCAATATACCAAGCTTGAAGCATTAAATAATCGAAAAATCAAAAAAACAAAAATTTCCCTGAAACACTGTAGCAACCCGAGAGGGCTGCTATGCTTCTCTTGGTTGCTCTCTTGATTCTTTTTAGGTATGGGAACTCATTCTTGTACCAGAGCTATATACATATATATAGGCAACAAGTCTTCACTTGAACCAATCAAAAAAAGCCACAACATATGACCCCACTAACAATTTAAATCTTAAAAGACTACACTTAGAAGAAAATTTATATTTGGTCCCAAACTTTTCCAATTTGAACTAATTGAGGACTTACGGGTTCTAACACATGGGAGGCCTAAGCGGATATGCAAAAATGACATCCTTATCTCTTCCATCCTACTCAAGCCTAAGGTACTAATTCTAAGTCTTTTAAGTGATTTCATGTCTCATGTTCCAGCCCCTAAGTCATTTGCATGCATTCATATTTATATTGACAAAGTTCATGGTGATTTTACACTTGTATTGAGATTTTGAAAATGGTATTTTAAGTGTATTGTTGCATTCTTATTGGGGCTGATTTCTTCACGATTACTCTTCTTGTATACGTCTCTTTGACATTCGGGGACAAATGTTCCCAAGTGGGAGACATTGAAATGACCCAAAAAGTGCCCGAAAATGTGCCCGAAAATGTACCTCGGAAGTGCCCATAATCGTAATTTCCATATATCTCAAAATCTGTGCATGATATCACAAATCAAACTTCATATTCTTTATCAGGGGGTCAAATTGAACAGGAATTGGGTTTAACCCTGATTTTATAGAAAATGAATCACAATTTCATTTTCCTAAAATTTTGATTTCCAGAATCAATTCGCGATGGTGCCGCAATGCACAACCACCTTGACTAGTGTAAAATCTCCCTCCGCGACAGGTTTGCATCGTGGACCAGATGCTAACCTGTGTATTTTTGTTGCTAGTGAGTCTATCTCAGTCCAAGGCTTTGGGGTCTTGGGCCTAAGTCCTCCCATGCGTGGAAACACCTACACTTAGCCACATTTCGACACTATATCATACTAAACATTCTCCAATAGTCTTCCAGACACTTAGACAAATATTTCACCCTAAAATCAAGTCCCAAAACTCAATCCGGATCTCAAGGTTTTCATTCAAAGTTTAAGTCTCCATTTTCAATCTTCATCAAGAATTCTCCAAAGTCAAGGTATGTGGTTTCATTCATGAGTTTCTTTCAACCATGATGCCCTAACTTTCTTTTTACTTAAATTGCATGATTTCAAGTTGATTTACTTATGGGTCTTACTTATTATGAATTAGACTATGAACTATGCTGGGATTTTATGAAGTTTTGACTGTTTTACTATGTTCTGAGCTATGAATTTATGACCTATTGTGGGATTTGATGAAGGTTTTTGATGTATATTGGTTGAGGGTATCACCAAGTATTGATGGATGATTTTACGTTGGATTATCTTACGTGATTTCATCCCGAAATTATATGGTTTTATACTCTACGCACTTGCCAAGTGTTTGATAAAATGTCTGGTTATAGTTTCTTGAGGAATTGAAGGTCCAATGCATGTCTTATGAGTTGAAAGACTTTATGATGATGAAAGGAACGTATGTACATGATATTATCCTATATAGTGTTGGAAAGTGACCATGCCCTACTAGGGGGTTTAAGAGTCGGGGTAACCGTGTCGAGGAGTTTGTACCTTGATACCAATCAAGGGGTTGTGCGTTGATAATCGGGTTGAGGGGTTAGTACCTCAATCACTAGGTGTGGAAGTGTGCGACAATCCACTAACCAATCAAGGGGTCCGTACCTTGGTAACCGGGTTGAGGGATTAGTTCTTCAATCATATGGTAGGGTGCGACGATCCACCAAACAATCAAAGGGGTTTGTACATATGTAAACTATGGGTTCTATAACGATGGTCTCTTCTTACACATATATTATATTCTATGTAAGAATGTCTTACTTAAGCATTGATCATATATGCCATATTATTACTATGCTATATTGCTTATCATTATGCATCTTGACTATGATTCCTATCACTTGTTGCATTGCATCCTACATACTAAGTACATTCAAACGTACTAACGCATACTCTAGGCATATCACAATGTAGGGACCGGAGCCCCACTTGATCATCCTCCTCCACATGGCTAGTACGATTTCTCTCAAGCTAGTAGGTGAGTCCTCCATTCCGGGGACAATGTCTATGTTCTTATGCTATGTGTCACGACTCACTTTCTTTATTGTATATTTTGACTATACAGGTGAGCCCAGTTGCTTGTCTTGGCCCCCGCTAAGTTCTACGCTTAGAGGTTTTGTTGGAAATGTTATGTATAATGGTATGAGCTTTGAGTTTCTCTCGACTCTTGTTATTTATGATATGAAAGATGTCTCTTAGCCCTTGTTATCCCTATTTACTATCTCTTGTTGTCATTTTATTGCTTCCACAACCAAGGATGTGTAATGATGTAGTAAGAGGCTTGCTTGGGGTCCTTCGGGTTCCCCATACGTTGTGTTACGTCTAGGCCCTAGGCGTGGGTCGTGACACAATAACTCAAGAATCCTTATCTATTTTATCAAACACTTGGCGGGTGTGAAATGCTAGTTAAGAATCATGCAATTCAAGAGTGAAATAATGTGAGAAAATTTAATGTAAATCAACCCATCAACTCATAGTGAAACCCTCATGTAAGATACCTTGAAATCCATCATCAAATCTCATAATAGATCATAGTTTCAGAACCCAAAACGTGGATAGTCACAACAGATAAAACTAATTCGTAGTACAAGCTTGAAATAGGCAAACATGCATATTCAATCAATATTTCATAAGATCTCAACATAATTTGTAATCAAAATTCATAATAAGAGATACCCTTAGAAGATACAACATGAAAATATGAAATTTTCATAGAAAGGGAGATTGGGCATGAAACGACCTTAAAAAGTGCTCGAAAATGTGCCTCGAAAGTTCCCAGAATCGTAATTTTTGTAAAATCCATGCATGATATGAAAAATCCAACTTCATATTCTTGATCAGGGGAAAAATTTAGTGGGAAATGGGTCTAACTCCAATTTTAGAGCGATTGAATCACAATTTTAGTTTTTCAAAAATGCATTTTCCAGAGAGGGTTCGCGCCCCTGGCGCGACACGCCTTGGGTGAGCCCCGGTTTTATTTTTTCCTAGTTTTTGTTACTCAGTCCAAGGATTTTGGGTCTTACCCTAAGTCTTCCCATGCGTGAAAATACCTACACTTAGCCATATTTTACCTCCATTTATACAAGACATTCCCAAATACTCTCTCAAACACTTAGACAAATATTTTACTCAAAATTCAAGTGCCAAAACTCATTCCGGATCTTAAGGATTTCACTCAAGCTTCAAGTCTCTATTTCCAATCTTCATCAAGGAAATCTCCTAAGTCAAGGAATGTGGGTTTCAACCATTGGATCCTTTCATGCATGGTGCCCAAGCTTCCTTTTACATAAATTTCATGTTTATAAGTTGATTTACTTATTACTTACTATGAATTTGACTATGAACTATATTGAGGTTTCATAAAAGTGTGACTGTTTAAGCATGTTTTGAGTTATGAATTTCTTATTGAGATTTGATGAAGGGTTTTGATGTATTTTGCATAAGGGTACTACCAAGTGTTGGTGGGTAGTTTTACATTGAATTTACTTGCATGATTCATTATGGAATTGCATGATTTTATACTAGCATTACACACCTGCCAAGTGTTTGATAAAATGTCCGGTTAATGCTTCTTGAGTTGTTGAAGGCCTAATGCATGGTATATGAGTTAAATGACTTTATGATGATGAAAGTGATGTTACATGTGTTGATTTCATGAAAGGTATCTATAGTGTTGGAAGTTGGTTAATTGCCTTGTTCGGGGGGTAGTAGGCCCGAACTATCGGGGGTATATACCTCAATTGCCTTGCTTGAGGGGTGGTAGGCCCGTGAAACCATATTGGGGGTTTATACCTCAATCGCCTCGCTCGGGGGGTGGTAGGTCTGTGCTACCATATTGGGGGGGGGTGTATATACCTTAATCATCTCGCTAAGGAGGTGGTAGGACTTGGTTACTAATGATGGTCTCTTCCTACACATGTAAAATATTCTATGCAAGCATGTTTTACTACAAGCATCATTCATGCATGTCATATTGCTATATGCTCATCTATTTCCTAAATGTGCATTTTGATTATGTTGCCTATCCATTATTGGATTGCATCCTACATACTTAGTACATTCAAACGTACTAACACATACTCTATGCCTACATGATGTTACCATGTAGGGATTGGAGCTCCACTTGATTATCCTCCTCCTCCACGTGGCTAGTATGATTTCTCTCAAAGCAAGTTGGTGAGTCCTCAACTCCCATGACATGCTTCTCTCAATTTAGGCTATGTATTGTCTCCTTTTATGTTGACAACTTATAACTATGAGGGTGAGCCCGGTTGCTTGTCTTGGCGCCCGCTAACTTATATGTTTATTGGTGTTGTTGAACCAGTATGTAATGATACTATGAACTTTGACTCTCTTGACTCTTTTGATATTTATGATATGAAAGATGTCCCTTAGCTCCGTGTTCCCTTTTTACTACCTCTTATTGTTATTTTATTGCTTCCGCGACCAAGGATGTGTAGTGATATGTTAAGAGGATTGATTGGGGTCCCTTCGAGTTGTCCATTTGCCATGTCATGTCTAGGCCCTAAGCTTGGGTCGTGACAAACTTGGTATCAGAGCTCTAGGTTGTTAATAGTCCTAGACATTCAACACACCGCGTTGATTAGAGTCTTATTCATGGTTGTGTTGTGCACCACAACTATGAGTAAGAGGCTGTTAGATGTTTTAGGAAATGTTTCCCTTCTTCTTACTCTATGTCGTGCTATAGAAGTTAAGGTGATGTTTCCCCCTAACGATTGTTCTTTGCTATGCTAGATCTTGCCTAACACAAGAGGAAGAAGAGCCCGTACACCCGAGAAACAACCGGCTCATGGAGAGCTTCAGGATGCTCTCACCTTGCTAACTCAAGTTCTGGCTAATCAAATCAATCAAGGGGCCCAAGCCCCTCATGCTCCTACTCCGGCATCTCAGGTGAGAGACTTTATGAGGATGAACCCACCGGAGTTCAATAGGTCTAAGGTAGATAAGGACCCTCGAGAGTTTATTGATGAGGTATACAAAGATTTGGCTATCATGGGCGTGAGGTCGGAAGAGAGATGGAGTTGACAACTTACCAACTCAAGGGGGTAGCCAAAATATGGTACACTCAATGAAAGAAGGAGAAGGGGAACAACAATGTTGTTCTATGGGAGGAGTTTAAGGCAGCTTTCCTCAACCAGTTCTTTCCTCTTGAGCTTAGGGAGGCCAAAATAACGGAGTTCATGAATTTGAAGCAAGGATCTATGAGTGTGAGGGAGTATACCCTCAACTTCAACCAACTCTCTAAATATGCTCCATACTCGGTTTCTGACCCGAGGTCTAGGATGAATAAGTTCGTGATGGGTATATTCGATTTGGTGAAAGAGGAGTGCCGGGCTGCTATGTTGATTAGTGACATGAATTTGTCTAGTTTGATGACTTATGCCAAATAATTAGAGGGGGGAAAAATTGAGGAAGAGGAGAAGTAATAAGGCCAAGAGCGCCCATTTTGATGGTAAGTTCCAAAGTCCCAAAGGTGGCTGGTTTCATCAAGGCCAAGGGTCTTCTCATGCTCCTAATGGAAGGTTTGCCATTGACTACCCAAGGGCCCAAGGTGATGGTGGTTTGGTGCCTAATGCTAAGGTTCCAAAATGTGGTAAGGGTCATAGTGGCCATGCTTGAGGTATACTAGTGCTTGTTATAGTTGTGGGGAAGTGGGGCATAAGGCAATTGATTGTCCACAAAATCACAACAAGGGTAAAGATGTTCATCCATAAGGCCAGGGTGCTAATATGGTTCCTTTGGGGAGAAGAGGTCAACAATGTGGTGCTCCAAGGCATAATCAATTCTATTCACTCTAAGGGAGACAAGGGGTTAATGAGGTGCCCGATATCGTAACCAATATGTTAAAAGTCCTTGATTTTGATATGTGTGCATTGAGAGACCCGAGTGCCATTCTTTCTTTTGTTACTCCTTTTATTGCCAAAAAGTTTCATGTTGGGCTCAAATTGTTGTGTGAGTCTTATGAGGTATCTACTCCCGTTGGTGCATCTATTGTTACTAGAAAGGTTTATAGAAATTGAACCATTTGCATTTTGCTTAAAATATTGCCTTGTAATCTTGTTGAATTTGATATGGTGGATTTTGATGTTATTCTTGATATGGATTGGTTGTATCATATTGTGCCTCTATTCATTGTAGAACCCGTAGGGTCAAGTTTCAATTCCCAAATGAACCCATCCTTAAGTGGGAGAGTCATCATGTGGTGGTCAAGAGTAGGTTCATCTCTTGCATTAAAGCCCAAAAGTTGATTTCTAAGGGCTCTATCATCTTGTGAAGGCTAGGGATATGAGTCCAACGTCCTTTCTATAGAGTCGGTTCTGGTGGTTAGTGAGTTTCATGGTGTCTTTCTAAATGACCTTCCTGGTGTTCCTCCCATAAGGAAAGTAGACTTTGGTATAGACCTCCTTCCCGACACCCAACCCATTTCTATTCCCCCTTATCATATGGCCCCCGGCAGAGTTAAAGGATTTGAAGGAGCGATTGAGGGATTTATTGGAGAAGGTTTTCATTAGGGCTTAGCGAATTACCTTGGGGTGCACCGGTGTTGTTTGTGAAGAAGAATGATAGGTCTCTTAGAATGTGCATTGACTACCGGCAATTTAATAAGGTCACCATAAAGAATAAGTATTCTCTACCAAGGATTGATGATCTATTTGACAAACTTCAAGGGGCTAGTCGCTTCTCTAAGATTGATCTTCAGTCCGGGTATCATTAAGTGAAGTAGAGGGAGTGTGACATTCCCAAGATAGCCTTCTGGACTAGGTATGGGCATTATGAGTTTGTTATTATGTCTTTTTGGTTGACCAATGCACCCATTATCTTCATGGATCTTATGAATAGGGTCATTAAACCCTACCTTAATTTGTTTGTTGTGGTGTTCATCGATGATATTTTTATCTACTCTCATAATGAGGAGGAGCATGTGAGTCATTTGAGGGTAGTGTTGCAAATATTGAGGGAAGAGAAGTTGTATGCTAAGTAAGAGAAGTGTGAACTTTCGTTGAAATAGGTTTCATTTCTAGTTCATGTGGTGTCAGGGGATGGTACTAAGGTGGATCCTAAAAAGATGGAAGTTATTAGAAATTGGCCTAGACCTTTGACTCCATCAGATATTAGAAGCTTCATGGGCTTAGCGGGTTACTACCGGAGGTTTGTTATGGGTTCTCTTCTATTACTTCTCCCATGACTAAGTTGACTCAAAAAAAGGTTATGTATGTGTGGATCGATGTGTGTGAAAAGAGTTTCCAAACCTTGAAGGATAAGCTTGTCTCTGCACCAATCTTGTCTCTACCGGAAGGGTTGGAAGGGTTTTTTGTATATTGTGATGCCTCCCGAATTGGTTTGGCCTATGCTTTTAGACAACTTAAAGTGCATGAAAAAAATTATCCTCTCCATGATCTAGAAATGGCTTCTGTGGTATTTGCTTTGAAAGTTTGGTGTCATTATTTGTATGGAGTGCATGTTGATGTGTTTATTGATCATAAGAGTCTCCAATATGTGTTCACTCAAAAAGATCTCAACTTGAGACAACAAAGGTGGTTAGAGCTTAGATTATGATATGAGTGTGCATTATCATCCCGGTAAGGCTAATATTGTGGCAGATGCTTTGAGTAGGGTGTCTATGGGTTTCCTAGCTCATGTTGATGATGGGGGCAAAGAGGTGGCTAGAGAGGTTCATCGGCTGGCTAGTTTAGGGGTTAGGTTGGAAGAGGTTGATAATGGTGGCATTGTGGTTGTTGATAGTTCAAAATCTTCCTTGGTTGATAAAGTAAAAGCAAAGCAAGATCTTGACCCCTCCTTGTTAGAATTGAAGGTCTTGTTGAGAGAGGACACAGTGGAGGTTTCCTCCCAAGGGGTAGATGGTGTCCTTAGGTACCAAGGTAGGTTGTGTGTGCCTTCTGTTGATGACTTGAGAGAGAAGATTCTTGATAAGCCCCATAATTCTTCCTATTCTATCCACCCCAATTCTACCAAGATGTACAGAGATTTGAGGGATGTGTTTTGGAGGGGAGGTATGAAGAGGGACATTGCCAAATTTGTATCAGGTTGCCATAGTTGCAAACAAGTGAAAGTCGAACATCAAACGCGGGGTGCCCTAGCCAAAGATATAGAGATTCCTACTTGGAAGTGGGAGGAAATTAACATGGATTTTGTGGTTAGGCTACCTAAGACTAGTAAGGGTTGTGATTCTATCTGGGTTATGGTTGATAAGATGACAAAGTCGGCTCCTTTTCTACCGGCCAAGACTACTTATGGGGCCAAAGATTATGCTAAATTATACATTCATGAGTTGGTTAGATTACATGGGGTGCCCTTGTCTATCATATCATATTGTGGTGCTCAATTCACTTCACACTTTTGAAGGTTGTTCCAAAGAGATCTTGGCACCATGATAAAGCTTAGTAAGGCCTTTCAGCCTCAAATGGATGGCAACAACTATCCAAACACTTGAGCATATGCTTAGAGCTTGTGTTTTAGAGTTTAAGGGTAGTTGGGATGATCATCTTTCATTGATTGAGTTTGCTTATGATAATAGTTATTACTCTAGCATTGGTATGACTCTTTTTGAGGCTCTCTATGGTAGAGTTGTAGGTCCCCGGTTGGATGATTTGAGGTTGAGCAAATGGCTTTGTTGGGTTCGGATCTGGTCATGGAGGCTATAGGTAAGGTTGATTAGAGAAAGGTTGAAAATATCCCAAAGTCGTCAAGAGTCCTACGCCAATGTGAGGAGAAGGGAGCTTGAATTTAAAGTTAGTGATTGGGTCTATTTGAAGGTTTCACCCATGAAGGGTGTGGTTCGTTTTGGAAAGAAGGGTAAATTGAGTCCAAGATCTCTGGGTCCTTATAGGGTGTTGAGGAGGATTCGTAAGGTGGCTTATGAGTTGAAGTTGTCTAGTGAAATGGACTTGGTTCATCTGGTCTATCATGTATCTATGTTGAGGGAATGTATGGGTGATTCGGATGCTATTATTCCATTGGATGTTATGGGTATTGTTGAAGTCAACTTGATTTCTAAAGAGGTTGCAGTAGAGACTTTGGATAGACAAGTGAAGAGGTTGAGGAACAAGGATGTCGCTTCCGTTAAGTTCCTTTGGAGGAATCAACAAGTCGAAAATGCTACATGGGAGGCCAAGGCGGATATTTAAATGTGACATCCTTATCTCTTCCATTCTACTCAAGCCTTAGGTACTAATTCTAAGTCTCCTATGTGTTTTCATGCGTCATGTATCAGCCCTTATTTCATTTGTATGCATTCATGTTTATGTTGACAAGTTCATAGCAATTTTAACACATATGTTGAGATTTTTGAAAATGGTGTTTAAGTGCATTACTGCATTCTTGTTGGGGTTGATTTCTTCATGATTACTCTTCTTATGTACGCTTCTTTGACATTTGGGGACGAATGATCCCAAGGGGGAGATATTGAAAGGACACCAAAAAGTGCTAGAAAATGTGCCTCGAAAGTGCTCAGAATAGTAATTTCTATTTTATCGAAATTCATGCGTGATATCGAAAATTTAGCCGGAAATGGGTCTAACCCCGATTTTAGAGTGGCCGAAGCACAATTTCAGTATTCAAAAAATGCAATTTTCGGAGAGGGTTCGCACCCATGGCGCGATGTGCCTAGTTTTTGTTACTCGATCAAAGGCTTTTGGGTCTTGGGCCTAAGTCTTCCCATGCATAAAAGTACCTATACTTGGGTCTTGGCCATACAAGACATTCCCAAATACTCTCTCAAACACTTAGACAAATATTTTACTCAATAATCAAGTGCCAAGACGGATTCCGGATCTTAAGGATTTCACTCAAGCTTCAAGTCCCTACTTCTAATCTTCATCAAGGAATTCTCCAAAGTCTAAGTGGGTTTCAACCAATGAGTCCTTTCACCCATGGTGCCCAAGCTTCCTTTATACATAAATCTCATGTTTCTAAGTTGATTTACTTATAGGTCTTACATACTATGAATTTGACTATGAACTATGTTGGGGTTTCATAAAAGTGTGACTGTTTAAGCCTGTTTTGAGCTATGAATCTTAGAGCTATCTTGAGATTTGATGAAGGGTTTTGATGTATATCGCATGAGGGTACTACCAAGTTTTTGTTACTTGATCAAAGGCTTTTGGGTCTTGGGCCTAAGTCTTCCCATGCATGAAAATACTTGGCCATATTTTACCTTCATATCATACAAGACATTCCCAAATACTCTTTCAAACACTTAGAAAAATATTTTACTCAATAATCAAGTGCCAAAACGGATTCTGGATCTTAAGGATTTCACTCAAGCTTCAAGTCCCCATTTCTAATCTTCATCAAGGAATTCTCCAAAGTAAAGGTAAGTGGGTTTCAACCAATGAGTCCTTTCACCTATGGTGCCCAAGCTTCCTTTGTACATAAATCTCATGTTTCTAAGTTGATTTACTTATGGGTCTTACATACTATGAATTTGACTATGAACTATGTTGGGGTTTCATAAAAGTGTGACTGTTTAAGCCTGTTTTGAGCTATGAATCTTAGATCTATCTTGAGATTTGATGAAGGGTTTTGATGTATATCGCATGAGGGTACTACCAAGTGTTGGTGGGTGGTTCTATACTAGCATTACACAACCCCAAGTGTTTGATAAAAGTCCGACTAATGCTTCTTGAATTGTTGAAGGCCTAAGGCATGGTATATGAGTTAAATGACTTTAAGATGATGAAACAGATCTGTATATGTGTTGATTTCATGAAAGTTATCTACAATGTTGGAAGTTGATCAATTGTCTCGTTCAGAGGGTAGTAGGCTCGAACTACCATGTTGGGGGTATATACCTTAATCGCCTAGCTCGGGGGGTGGTAGGCTCGTGCAACCATGTTGGGGGTTTATACCTCAATCGCCTCGCTTGGGGATGGTAGGCACATGCTACTATATTGGGGGTTATATACCTTAATTGCCTTGCCAAAGTCTCTTCCTACATATGTAAAATGTTCTATGAAAGCATATTTTACTACGAGCATCATTCATGCAATATTGCTATAGGCTCATTTATTGCCTAAATATGCATTTCGATTATGTTGCCTATCTCTTGTTGCATTGCATCCTACCTACTTACATTAAAACGTACTAACGCATACTCTATGTCTACATGATGTTACCATATAGGGACCGGAGCTCTACTTGGTCATCCTCCTCCTCCACATGGCGAGTACGATTTCTCTCAAGGCAAATTAGTGAGTCCTCAACTCCGAGGAGATGTTTCTCTTGATTTATGCTATGTATTGTCTCCTTTTATGTTGGCAACTTATGACTAATTAATTGAAAATAAAAGAATCCAGCTAACATTTCGATTTTAAACAGAACAGTTAAAAAAGCAATCTATATTGTCATTTCATTACGCTTACTTTCATTAATAATTGCTTTCACCAGTGTAATACTAGACTGAATTGCTTGAAAGTTGAATTCATTAATTGCTTTCCTGTTGAGACTGGAAGTGGAATCGCTTCACCTTCCCCGGTCCGGGTTCTTCACTTGCCCCCAAGGGGCCAGAAGAAGATAGCCCCGCCCCTTCTTAGTTGGAGTTCGTGATGCCCTGAACGAAAGCACTTGTCCCTAGGTTCTTTATTTAACATCCTTCACGCCCGACCTTCAATTGTATATTTTATTTCTTTAAAGCAATTCCACTATGACACTTGAAAGCAGGTTCGAATCTTTTTCTGTTCCAGTATTGGCGAGCTACTTTCTTCCTCAAACGTTGGTCCATAGAGGAAGAGATGGGGCCCGATGCCTTGTCGGGAACGATGCAGGTGGCGAGCCTTTATATATACTATGTAACTTTGAGCTTTTCATCATTGCTTGAAACAAACCTAATTAATGAAACTGAAAGCTTTTAATCATTACTTTTTTGAAATCAAATATCTAATAAATTACCCTAGTGTAATTAATTACTTTGTTCGCAGCCGGGGCCTTTAGTTTGAGGAATTTGCTAGTCGTAGGTTGGCCGTACCTCCATTCGTGATCCCCACCCGGGCATCACTCACTTCATTAAGTCGAATTGCTTCTTTTGCTCTTAGGCTACCGGGGACCGGCTTCGCGAGACCATTTCGGTCCACTCATGGCTAAGCGCTATTGGGCGGAGCTTTCTCAATCCAAGCTAAGGCCATAGAGAAAAAAGAGAAGAAAGGAAGATGCGGGAACAAGATAAACAAAACTTTCTTTGATTCTCGTTGTTTTGACTTGCTCTTAGGCTACTGGCTTCGCGAGACCATTTCGGTCTACTCTAGGCTAAGCTCTATTGGGCGGAGCTTTCTCTTGAGCCTAGTTGCTTGTCTTGGCCCCCTCTAGGTTCTATGTTTAGAGGCACTGTTGGACAAGTATGTAATGATACTATGAGCTTTGACTCTTTTGATGTTTTATGATATGAAAGATGTCCCTTAGCCCTGTGTTCCATTTTTACTACCTCTTATTGTTGTTTTATTGCTTCTGCGACCAAGGTTGTGTAATGATATGTTAAGTGGCTTGATTGGAGTCCCTTCGGTTTCTCCACTCATCATGTCACATCTAGGCCCTAGGCTTGGGTCGTGACAGGGCATCATGGGTGAAAGGACCCAATGGTTGAAACCCACATACCTTGGGGTTAACTTCCCATTCTTTCCAAATCGAACCACACCCTTCATAGGTGAGACTTTCAAGTAAACCTAATCACCAATCTTAAACTCAAGATCTCTCCTCATCACATCGGAGAAGGTTGTCTACTTTCGGCTGTTTTCAATCTCCCCTTAATAGAACTCACCTTCTCCAAGGCTTCCATGACAAAATCCGGACCTAACAAAGCCATCTCCCTTTCTTCAAACCATCCAACCAGTGATCTACAACTCAGGCCATAATGAGCTTCAATAGGAGCCATGCCAATGCTTTCCTGGTTGCTATTGTTGTAAGCGAATTCAATGAGTGGAAGATATTCATCCCTAACACCCTTAAACTCCAAAACACAAGCTATAAGCATATCCTCAAGATTTTGGATAGTCCTCTAGGCTTGGCTATCCGTTTGAGGGTGAAAGGTCGTGCTAAGCTTAACCTTGGTACCAAGACCTCTTTGGAAAGTCCTCCAAAAGTGAGAAGTGAATTGAGCACCACGATTAAGAAGTGAGCCGACTTTGTCATTCTATCCACAACAACCCAAATAGAATCAAAATGGTTGCTAGTTTTAGGCAACCCAATGACAAAATCCATGTTAATTTCCTCCCACTTCTAAGTAGGAATTTCTATATCTTGGGCTAGGCCACCTAGCCTTTGATGTTCGGCTTTAACTTATTGGCAATAGTGACATCTGGATATGAGCTTGGCAATGTCCCTCTTCATATCACCCCAGAAAAACACTTCCCTCAAGTATATACATCTTTGTAGAACCGGGGTGAATAGAATAGGATAAATTATGAGCCTCGTCCAAAATCTTCTTTTTCAAGTCATCAACACTAGGCACACATAATTTGGTACCTAAGGGCACCATCTCCCGTTGGAACAAAACTTCCACTTTACCATATCTCACCAAGGCCTTCAACTCAGCAAGGCAGGGTTAAGATCTTGTTTTGCCTTTACCTCCTCAATCGATGAAGACTTATAACCATCAATAACTACTAAACCCCTATTATCAACTTCTTCAAACCTAACCCCCAATCTAGCCAACCGATGAACCTCTCTAGCCACCTGCATGCCACCATCATCAAATAAGCTAGAATACCTATAGACACCCTACTTAGAGCAATGACCACAACATTAGCTTTGATGGGGTGATAATGACTCATATCATAATCTTTAAGGAGCTCTAACCAGCTTTCGTGTCTCAAGTTAAGATATTGTTGGGTGAACACATATTGGAGACTCTTAGATCGGTGAATACATCAACATAAACCCCATACAACTAGTGACGCCAAACTTTCAAAGCAAATACCACGGCCGCCAATGCAAGATCATAGGTGGCATAATTTTTCTCATGCACCTTAAGTTTTCTAGGCATATGTTATCACCTTACCACTTTGCATCAAAACACACCCTAAACCAATTCTTGAGGCATCATAATATACAGCAAACCCTTCTGATAGAGGTAAGATAGGAGTGGAGACGAGCTTATCTTTCAAAGTTTGGAAACTCTTTTCAAGATCATCATTGCACATAAATTTTGCCTTCTCTTGGTTCAACTTAGTCATAGGAGAAGCAATAGAAGAGAAGCTATTCACAAACTTCTGGTAGTAACCTGCCAAATCCAGGAAACTTCTATGTCTGATGGAATAACAGGTCTAGGCCAATTTCTAATCACCTCCATCTTCTTAGGATCCACCTTAATACCATCACCCGACACCACATGTCCCAAAAATGGTTCTTTGAACCAAAACTCACATTTCTCATATTTAGTGTACAACCTTTCTTCCCTCAAGATTTGCAACACCACCCTTAAATGATCTACATGCTCCTCCTCACTATGGGAATAAATCTAGATATCATCAATAAAAACCACCACAAACAAGTCGAGGTAGGGTTTAAAGACTCTATTCAAGAGGTCCAAAAATATAGTCGGTGCATTAGTCAACCAAAAGGACATAACCACAAACTCAAAGTGCCCATACCTAGTCCGGAAGGCCATCAAGGGAATGTCACACTTCCTCACTTTCACTTGGTGGTACCCGGACAGAAGATCAATCTTAAAAAGTGACTAGCTCCTTGAAATTGATCAAAAAAGTCATCAATCCCTTGGTAGAGGGTACTTGTTCTTTATGGTAACTCTATTAAGTTGCCAGCAATCAATGCACATTCTAAGAAAATCATCCTTTTTCTTCACAAACAACACTGGTGCATCCCAAGGTGACTTACTAGGCCTTATAAAACCCTTCTCTAACAAATCCCTCAATTACTCCTTCAACTCCTTCAACTCTGTCGGGGCCTAGTAAGGGGCAGTAAAAATTGGTTAAGTGTCGAGAAGAAGTCTATACCAAAGTCTATTTCCCTTTCGGGAGGAACACCGCAAAGCTCATTAGGAAAGACATCAAGAAACTCATTAACCACCAGAAGCGACTCTATAGAAAGGACTTTGGACTCAACATCCCTAACCCTCACAAGATTATAGAGACACCCTTTAGAAATCAACTTTTGGGCTTTAAGACAAGAAATGAATCTACCCTTGACCACCACATCACAACGTTCCTACTCAAGGATGGGTTCATTAGCGAATTGGAATTTAACCCCTATGGGTTCTACAATCAGTAGAAGCATAATATGCATGCAATCAATCCATCCCAAGAATGCAATAAAAATCCACTACACCTAATTTAACAAAATCATAAGGCAAGATTTTATGCAAAATGAACACGGGGAAATTTCTGAAGACACTTTTAGCAACAATGGATTCACTAACTGGAATAGACAGTTCATAAGGTTCACACAATTCGGGACTAACATGAAGCTTTTTGGTAACAAAAGGAGTAACAAAAGAAAGAGTGGAACCCGGGTCTATCAATGCATACATATCAAAATCAAAAACCTTTTACATACCGGTGACGACATCGGGTGCCTGATGTGCTGTCAAAATACAACACATTTGATGCCTAAAATAAGGGATTTTATGAGTTCTAAATGCGACTTTTTATGGTTTTTATGTGTTTTTGTGTTGATCTTGCAGAAAAATTAGGTAGGCATGATTTAGAAGAAAAGTTGCAGATTTTGCTGAATTACAAGACATACGAGCTCAGCTACGAGTTGTAGCCAAAGCTACGAGTTGTAGGGTGTGTAGTAGCAAGTAATAGAAACAAAAAAAACTCAGAAATCTTCTAAGTGGAGGTCAACCCTACGAGCCCATCCTACGAGTCGTAAGTTGCATTACGACTCGTATAGGTGTCCATCGTAGCAAGAATCAGAGACCCAAAATGTTGGATCAAAAACTGAAGGCCTAGACTACGAGAGGAGCATATGAGTCGTAGCCTGAGCAATGAATCAAAATAGTGGGTCAATTACGACTCGAGACCCCAATGCCAAGTTCAAAATGCCAAGTGCTGACTACGAGACCCCAATTACGACTCGTATGTCACCCTACGAGTCGTATCTATGCGATGTACCCACTGCCAACTGTCTTTTTTGTCTAATTTTTAGGGTTAAATTTGTAAACACTATATATACTTTATGTGAGGGTTTATTTTGAGGAAAACCTGACATTCACAACTACTTGTAAATATTCTAGGAGCATTTTTAGGGTTTATAGTAGATTTTTATCTTTCAATTTGAAGACCCACTTTTGGGGAATTGAAAACCCGCATTGTATTTATTTGCCATTAATCCAAGCTTGTGGTTTTCAACTTGAAGGTGTTCTTGCTTTTCATTACTTTGGGTAACCTCTCATCTATGTCATTATTTGCATTATTGTTGATTTTGCCTTAGCCATGAGAGCTAAGCTCCCACAACTTGTGATTGTGGGAACCATGAGTTGACTTGAAATAACCTAGACTTTGTGCATTTCTTTGATTGGGATTTTGCATGTATTGTTTATTTCTCTTCATTTTGATTGTTGTTTGGTGGTGGCCAACACGAAATCCTGCCTACTATAATGATCCCGACCAAGGTATTGACGAATAGGAAAAGGGAAGCAAATGACAGGATTCGACTGAAGTGTTCTCATCTAATCGTGACCAAGGGGAGGTTGACTATGATAATAGATAACGGTTAGTTGGCATGTCATGGTAACTAAGCGCCATGGTGAAATTCGACCTGCACCTTCAGAAGAGGGCTGGAAGAAACTACGTTATCGTCCTGCATGCGAATTCCCAATTAAATTTATGTTGTCTAGGGTAATTTAGTCAATGAATCATGGGGAACACAATCTCCATGTTTTCCCTAAATTTGAGTATCTTCCTGCATACTTAGTTTAATTTTTATTTTTATTCTTGAATTACAAAGAAAACCCCCATTTAGAGATTTTAGTAATCGATTCTTGGAATGATTGGTAGTGGATCTCTATAGTCAAGCCGCATATTCCCTGTGGATTCGACCCTAACCTTTCGTTAGGTTAATTAATGATAGCGATCGCTTTTTTATTGGAATGATCATATCAAAATTATGGCGCCGTTGCCGAGGAATACGACTAGGTTCTTTACTTGATTGCACTATTAGTTCATTCAAGTATTAATTACTAGATTCTCTTGTATATTACTTTTGTTTGTTTTATTTTATTTCTTTCCAGGACATATAAAAAAAAGAGAGAAGATGTGCGGAGTGTCCCTGATCACAACATTAGCCTCCACATATGCTCATGTACGAGGAACTATATTATGAGGAGGACACTTGGTTTTTCGCTGATCAAATATGGGATTTCCGGCCCAACGCTCAATGTTCCAATCAAGACCAGTGGCATCAAGGTCAGGAAAAGCAGAATTGGACCTATAGAAGAGAATATGCTTACAGAGATAGCCAAGGTGGTTATTATGAGAAAAATAGGGGGCCAAACATCGAGTGGAGTAGCAGAGATGGTTCTAGAAGTAATCCTTATGTGCCACCACACCAACATGATGCAAGCACAAGCAACTCCAGAATTGAGGAGATGTTTGATCACATGTTGAAGAAGGCCGAGACACGGGATGAGACTCTACATGGAATGAGAGTAGAAATTGCAAATATTAATTAAAAAATAGTCTCATTTTGTGGCTATTAAACATGTTCAGCAACAGTTTAGTCAGGTATCGACTCTACTAAGCAGCATCAGAGTGGTACATTACCTAATGATACAGTGCAAACTTTAAGGATGAAGGGAAATGTAGGAAGGTTACTAGTGGGTGTGATAAGGATGTAGTCGAAGGAGACGAGTGTGGCAAGGATATGGTAAATGAATCAATTGAAGAGCAAAAAGAGTACAAGCTCATCCCATGGCCTCCTCCTTTCCCTCAAAGACTCAAGAAGAGGGAGGAGGAAAGCAAGGTCAAGCACTCTCTCTCCATTTTAAAACAGCTATCCATCAACACTCTTCTCATCGAGTCAGTGGAGAAGATGCCTACCATAAACTGCATAATTAAAGACGTGGATTTCACAAGGGCACTATGTGATCTTGGTTCTAGCATAAATCTGAAGCCCCTAACTGTCAACAAGAAGCTTAGGTTGGAAGCCTCTACTCAAAAGATCAGGCAATATCTAGTACTTAGTCCCCTCATTCTTATATCACCACCCTTTGAGCATGATAGAAAGTTGTAAAAGAAACTAGGGGTCCAATTCATAAGTTCAAGGTGGAAGAAAATGCAAACCTGTGGAGAAGCAAGGTTTGAAAAATTGGTGAAGTCTGAGTAACCAAGTAGACTAAGTCAAGCCGCGACAATAAATCAGGCGCTGCTTGGGAGGCAACCCAAGGTATGTTTTATTTTACCCTTATATTCTCTATGGTTTCTTGATTTGGTGTATTGAGGACAATGAACAACCTTTTCGATGGGGTCTAGGCAGTTATGGATCTTGGTGAAGTCTGAGTAGTTAACGGTCCATAACTAGCCCAAATTTGATTCCGAGGTTTTCTTACCTGTGCTCTTTTTCCTCGTGGATATTTATTTTTATTGAACCAGCATGTTTAGGTAGTATAGATAA
>JAOTQR010002772.1:1711-18979 GCA_025774065.1 Solanum ossicruentum | reverse complement strand
TCAGGCTGCGTACATCCGACCCCCCTTACCCCGCAATGGGCGGGAGCCTTTTGAGGCAATGGGGTAATGTTGTTGTTTGTACTTATAAATAAAAAACAATATCTTTTAAAAATTTCTTATTTATATAAATGAAAGTATTTTACAAATAAAAACAGAAATTATCAAAAAATATGACATACATATTTTTTTAAAAAGAATTATAAATGACCTACAAAAGTGATTGTCTTGTATCAAAAATAAATTTTGTTTTATTTAATATTCCTACGTGTATAAAACACACTTTCTCAGGTGCATAAAATTCTTTATTTAATGATAACGTAATTGCCTTATTAATTACTAACTAATTATGATTTATATTTTTTTCTTCCTATCAAATCAAGACATTTAATGTTGAGGGTGTTTCATAATCTTAATATTCAAAACTCTTCTACTTTTCATATTCATGACCTCCAATTATCTAATTTAAATTTTTAAGGTATTTTTTTTGATATTCCTCTATTTTTTTTCACATGATTCATCTTTTTTGTATTGATTCTATATATTTCTTTTTTCCATTGATAATGTTATTATTTATGTATTAAGAAGGATATGTATGTCCTCTTTTTTTCTCTATGTATATTTTGTGTTTTCTCTTAGATTATTAATTTAATTTTTTCATAAAATTTTATTGTTGTAAGTATTTTATTTGGCCTCAAATTAGAGTTAGTCAACACCACTACAAGTAGACTTGAGATTCGAGCTAAGCGTTGTACGGTGGATGACCAAAGTCCTCGTTCCCTACATGGTGAGATCTTCTAATGTAATAAGTATACGAGATACAATGCATGTAATTGACCAAACCTGCACTTCAATGTTAATGTCCTACACCACCGGTTTATAAGCAGCAAATAAAACCCTAATCGGCATTGCATACTATCAAGTGACCAAGTAATAAATAATATACTAGGGATAGGGATGCATGTTAATGCAATGCATGATGTCTCTATTGGGTCCGTAATGAGCTCTGCAAGAGGCCTAGGTAGCTTGGCGGTATTGGTGGAGGTCTGGTCGGATTTTATGGACCTAGGAAGCCGAAACAGGTGATTTTGGCAGTTTTCTATGGGTATTAGCCAACGGATTCTGGCGCTGCATGGAGCTCTGGTGCAACATTGCTGAAAAATCATATGAGTAGGTTCACAATGAGCCCGTCTATAAGATCAAGTTGCTCAGCGGCGTTAGCAGAGGCCTAGTAGGATTTTATGGGCCAAGGAACAGGAAACAAGCGATTTCGACAGTTTTCTGTGGATATTAGACCATGGATTCTGGCATTACATGGGGTTCCGGCACAACATTCCTGAAAAATCATATGAGTAGGCCTGCAGCAAGCACGGAAAAAGGGCCAGGGGCCCCACGACATTGGTGGAGTTATGGTAGTATTTTATGGGCCAAGGAAGCCGAAACAGGTGATTTTAGCTGTTTTCATTGGGTGTTATAGCCCAAACATTCTGGCACTGCATGGGGCTCTAGTGCAACATCATCGAAAAATCATACTAGTGGGTCCGCAATGAACCTGGGAAGAGGCCTAGGGGGCTCGACGATGTTAGTGGAGGCCTTGTTGGATTTTATGGGCCAAGGAGGTCGAAACAAGTGATTTCAGTAGTTTTTTATGTGTAATAGCCCATGGATTCTGGCGTTGCATGGGGCTCCAGCATAACATTCCTAAAGATCATATAAGTGCTTATGCAACGAGCCCTGCAAGAGGTTAGGTGGCTCGGCTGCGTTGACAGAGGACATGTAGAATTTTATGGGCCAAGGAAGTTGAAACAGGCGATTTCAGCAGTTTTTTTATAGGTGTTAGCCCATGGATTCTAGTGCTTCATAAGGCTCCGACACAACATGATGATGGTCATGCTCCAATAAGAAAATGGTAGCTATCAGTAATTAACCTAACCGAGGTTAGGGTCGAATCCACAAGGAATACAGGGTTTGACTATAAGATTTCACTGCTAATCATTCCTAGTATATATAACTACAATCTCTAGATGAGGGGGGAGAGGTTTGTTGTGATTCAAAGAAATTAAAACAACAACAACAACAACATACCCACTATAATCCCACAAGTGGGGTCTGGGGAGGGTAGAATGTACACAGACCTTACCACTACCATAGAAGTAGAGAGGTTGTTTCCTGGAAACCCTCGTCTCAAAACCCGTAAGTAAGAACGAACTAGATATGACAAAAGGGGAAGGGAACAGAAAAATAACGACTAATAATGACAATATGTAAATAAGGTAAACTAACACATAATATAACAGGTAATGCGAATACATGGCAAAACCCCTAACCCTACCATTAGCCTCCTACTCTAATTCCTAACCTCCACTTTTTTCTATCTAAGGCCATGTCCTGAGTATGATCAAGTTCCGTCAGATCTTGTCTAATGACCTCCCCCCAATACTTCTTCGGTCTACTCTACCCCTCCGAGTATCTCCGAAGACCAGCCTCTCGCACCTCCTAACTGGGTCAGCGGTATTCCTTCTCTGCACATGTCCAAACCATCACAGTCTAGCTTCCCTAATCTTTTTGGCCACCGGGGCCACCTCTAGCTTTTCCCGGATAGTCTCATTCCTAACCTTGTCACTCCTGGTGTGACCACACATCCATCTCAGCATCCTCATTTCTGTGACATGCATCTTCTGAACATGTGCCTTCTTAATTGGCTAACACTCCACTCCATACAACAACGATGGTCTAACCACCTTTCTGTAAAACTTACCTTTGAGTTTCGGTGGTATCTTCTTGTCACACAATATTCCAGAGGCAAGTCTCCATTTAGTCCATGCTGCCCAATACGGTGTGTTACATCATCGTCGATAGCGCCACTACTCTGGATGATGGACCCCAAATACTTAAAGTTCCTGAACAAAGAAATTAAAAATGAACACTAATAAAAATTTGAGAAAATTCTAAAGTTTTGGGGCAACTTGGGAATTGTGTTCCCCATGGCTCATTGACTTATTTACCCTAGGTAACATAACTTTGATCGGTGAACTACATGCAGGATGGTAACTTAGGTTCTTCCAGCCCTCTTGTGAAGGTGAAGGTCAAATTTCACCTTGGCGCTTGGTCAGACAACATGGTGTACAAATTAACCGTTACCTATTGTCCCAGTCAACCTGTCCTTGGTCAGGTTTTGTCGATTAGACGGTAAAACAACAACCAGATTCTATCATCTACTTCCCTTTTCCTATTCTTCACTACTTTGGTCAGAATCATGATAGTAGGCAGGTTTTGGTGTTGTCCAACACCAAACAACATTAATCATGAAGGGAAATAAACAATACATGCAAAACCCTAATCATAGACATGCACATAACCTAGGTCATCTTCAAGTCAACTACCCATGATTGCCACAAAACCTAGCTACTCAGAATCTTGTTGGTCGCGCTTCCCAGTCTGAGGAGGGAGGCAAAGACAAGAGTGGTTTACCACATATGACTCCATTTAGAGAGGATTCTAGCTCTGAGGGAGGCTCTAAGGATGGATCAGAGATATAGTCCTCCGCCGTACCCAATCATCACTATCTACGCCTGACGCCCTTACTAGTCGATGTTGCATCGAGGGCTTGCAAGCTATATATATGGAGAGGCAGTCGAGAGACTCAGGTAAGCCAGCCCACTCTGTCTATGATAAGGCCCAGGTTATCTCAAACTGACTCGACAGTGTCCCTGGCCTATAGGACTCTATGATTCAATATGGGCTTCAATGGCTTACACATGCACTTGGACGATACTCCTTGCCCATGGTGAGGGAGTCTTATGCCTCATATGTATTCACTATCCTGATCACTCTTCCCAAGGGGAAAAAGCCCTTCACTTAGGCCAGATTGATCGAGACGAGATTGACGGGTCGGTAGGTGGATATATTGGAGGCTATCATCCGCCGGATGTTATTTGGACCTGAGTACCCTGCCTCTAGTCCACCACAGAGTTTTACTATAGGTTGGGGTAGATGAGGGACACACTTGTGATGAAAGATCGAGAGAGATGAGACGCTTTGATGATGCGGGTAGCTGGGTATATTGCTGAGTAGGGTCTGAAAGCTACATGAGTTGCCACTCACTCGGAGCCTATTTTCAAGGCTTCACTCAGTTTCCCCGCAAAGTTTTGGTAGGCGTTTGTTCGTTCATGTATGTGTCCTACACTTTGTAATAATTCTTTGATGCCATAGCTTGTGGTTTTGGTTGCCAGCATCTTAGATAGCTATGATATTGATTGGGCCTACCTTATTGTCGAGCATATTCATGAGGCCATACTGAAGAGGTCCACCTCCATCCCACACCTGTTCTTAATATATAAGCTCTTTCTAGAGTCGAGAGTGGAGATAATACACCAGCTGGCCCAACTGATTGAGGCCCAACATACATTGGATCCCAGCCTGATCAGGGATGAAAAGAATTCAATGACACTCCCGTGAGTACAATCCTCACCTATGCCTGAGATGTTTGCCACAATGTTACCATATGAGGGTTCATAGACTATCATCGCCATGTCTTCTACTACTGAGGAGAGACCCCCACAGGTCGAGGGAGACGAGGAAGGGGGCCCTACTCCTATTCCTTCTCCACATGCTATGACTTCACAAGCTACTACTGCGGGCATAGTCCACGTGTCCAATCACTACTATTAAGGACCATATCTCTACTATGGATGCCTGCATTGTTGCCTTCAAGAAGAGGGTACAACAGAGATTGAGTGAGGCCCATCCTTTATATTTATTGGCTCTGAAGATGAAAATCCAGCAGCTCTGAGCTGACATGACAGCGACACTCACGATAATAATTGCACTATCAACGACTATACCTCTAGTACAGGTGGTTGATTTTATGTGATCTTGATGAGCCCATTCAGCCTTCCCATGAGAAGAGACCCCACCCAGACGATGACCTCAAAGTTGTATGATTTCTAGCGAGGATGATAGAAGATGAGGTACTCGAGCTTGTCTTGAGAAGATCGAGATAGTAGGAGTAGATATAACAAACTCGAGAGTTAGAGGTGACGAGGAGTGTTGGCCCCTCCAAATAGAGTACTACTACTGAGCAGACCGCCCTGCAAGAGGGTGGCCAGACTCTATCATACACTGGCACATAGGTTCCCAAGCATGCTTTTCCTAACAACCCATCTTGAGATGAGATGTCCCACATCAGCAAAACACATGAGAGATATTGGGTATATAAGTAAAGGACTGTTCTATATATTGTGAGTTTCCTTTTGGGGTGAGCCAACAAGGACAAATACATAATGGGCTAGGCCCAAGAGTAGACAATACTTAACAGTGTTGGGTCAGGTCCTTATAGATAGTATCAAAACCATTTCTGTGTTATCTTTGTCGATGTGTAGATAGTGTTCAACTGAGTTTAGGTGAATCCCGGTGAGGCGAGGCAAACTTCGATGCGGGTTTGGCAAACCTCAGCGAGGATGCTAAGTCTATAGAGGTGGTGTATGTAACAACCCATCTTTTGATGAGATGTCCTACATCGATAAAATATAGGAGAGATCTCTGTTCTCTAAAACACCGTCTCTTAATGATTCCAAAATTTAGTGTTGCATCATCATCAAACTCATATCATGAAACTCAAGAGTGGAAGACTTAGGACCATTGGGAAAGGGAGAACCTGTTACCCTAGGCTTGAATGGATTGGAAAAGATGGGGATATCGTTTCATCATTACCTTTTGCTATTTTTTTCTTTAATTAACCTATTGTTTCCCCTACTTAGAATTTCATACCGCTTATTGACCAAAGGTTGAAGACAAAAGGGTAAGGCAAACTGGTTTGCCAGTTTCATGAATAGTCTAGACTAAACAACTCGGGATCAGATAGAGTACATAGATTGGATATTGACGTAGATGAGTATGGAATACAATGGACCACACAGCAGCTAGGCCAATATTCCCCTTACGTAGTCCGTAAGCTCTATATGGCCTATCATTCTATACTTCACTGGGATAGCCATAGAATAAGAAGCCTATTGATCAACCAAGTTTACAAGTGGTATTAGTCCAGGGATAGAGGGTTGATATCTTAGAGGAGACGATCCGCTGAGTCCAGTTTGGACCCACATACAGAGTCACCCAGTCTACTGCAGAGTACGATGGATGCATTGATAAGATGAGGAAAGCGGTGACTGCGAAGGTCATCGGGGCCAGGACAGAGCTTCTGTAGTGGATTGCTAGCCAGATTTGTGAGCGGGGTGTTTAGCCTACATGGGTCACAAACTACGCAGATCTGATAGTGAAAGCCCACCACTCTTTCTGGGCCAAGTTTTTGTGGTCCATTATACGTTGGCGTATCAGGATTACTTTCATGAATAATGTGATCACCTTAAAGTGATTCATATTATTACCCAGCATCTTGGCTTGTTATGAGATAGATTGGGTATGCATTATCTCGGAGCAAGTCCACGAGTCAGCCGTCTGGACGAACACCTTACTGCCATTTCCTAGTTAGATTTATCGATTGTGTAGTGCAGTGGGTGTTCCTTTTGACCCCTAATGAGATCAGTAGATAGAGGCCATGTGCACCTTAGATTCCAGCCTGATAAAGGCTGATGAGAACCCGATGGCCCTCCCCTGAGAAGCTCCTCGATGCCCAGATCCATTCCTGGTTAAGCTTCAGACTCAAAATTTGCCTCCAGCTACTGCCAGCAATACTCCAACTGCTACAGACCACATTCTAGCTATTGAGATCAAGTCCATGCCATCCTCCAGTACTCCAGCACCAGCAACATCCTCATTACAGGTTGATTCTCTTATTTCTGCTGTTGCTATTCAGGCACTATGATGCAGGGTGGCTACAATGGAGTCCATACTTAAGGCTTTATTAGCACAGGTCAAACCTTGGGTTGAGAAGACTATACGAGACTCAGAGGAGAGAATGAAGGTGGTAGCCTTCGATTTGGTTTATGTGAGAGAAAGAAATGGATGCCCGAGTCAATGCTTTCTAAGTGGTGGATGCACGAGTTAATGATTTTAAGGCGAGAGTCCAGTAGAGACTTGAGGGTGCACAGCCTGCTGACATGAGTGCAGTGACATGGGAGTTGGCCAAGTTTAAGGCTAGCCTATTGCAGATGTCAGCAACCCTAGTTGCACGTCTAGAGGTAGCACCGGCAGGAGACGAGGTGTTTGGCTGGCTAGCAGACTGCCCGAATGCTCATGGGAAGAGGCCCTTTAAGGCAGATAAGCTAGAAGAGGCCTCGACCTGATGACCTAGCAACCCCGGTGGAGGAGCGCATACTTGAGGCGGTGGTGCAGGAGTCGCTACTGATGGTGGCTACTCAAAGAGATAGGGACCAACAGACTTCACATAGAGAGGGTAGCTAAAGCACAACTGCTAGCCCAGATCACTGAGGAGGAGGTTGTGACCTAGAACCCCGCAGACCAGATTGATACGAGTGTTTAAGCACCATGATATTTGACCCTTTTGATCCAGTTCTTATATCTTGTCTATTGGCATTTTGTCCTTTTGTTAGACAATCTTATTATTATTTTGGTTTTGGATGTTCTGTGTTTGAAAATTAGTTTTTAAATTTTGATTTTTAATGTATATATGTATCTATGTTATATTTTCGTATTTTCATCTTCTATGTGTTTTTACTTTAAGGAAGAAGTATCCTATTTTGGTGGGGTGTGGGAAGTTATGGAATAAGGTGAAGTTTCTGGCATATTTATTGTACAAAACAATTTAGGGGTTATACAGAACACATCTATTACACTTGGCTCTATGGCACGATCTAATAAATGAAAACAAGATTCCTAAATTCCACGTCGCCTCCTGCTTATAAATGTGGTGCACAACACTTTGATAAATGATGCAGCGCTAAAGGTGCATTAGTATGTGGCATGTACTTTATGTAAAACGGGCTAAAGTAAATAGTGAAGGCAAGACAATATAGTATGACCTCAGCTTATTGGTTTCTCAACCTCAACTCAAGATAAGAAGTATAACTGTATCACATCACTATCAATCAAGACTCATACTATCACATCAACGTCAGAGCACTATCAGTAGGGGACCTATTTGCGAGTTCCTTGGAACTACACCCATCACCTATAAGCTAGTGATGATAAAACGAAGCAATGTTGTGACACTCTATAACCTTATGCTCTTGTGTATCCATGTTTCAAGCCTCATTTGGTAAGGTTGGGGGTGTACTAGATTCATGGGAGACTCCTAGTACCTAAACGAGTTCAAGACTTACCTCCAAGTTGAGTTTTGGGTGTTGTTTCATATACGGGTCAACTTTAAACTACCACAACTCTTAGCATATTTGGGACTGGGTATCCCATGGCATTTCAAATGAATTCCTCTGAATTATCTTTGCAACTCACTTTATTTCACCTTATTCCGAAGTCAGATGAAGGAATAATGATCGTATTTGTGAGCCCCTCCCGTGCAGTGAAGCCCCACGGGCACCCATACGGGCAGTGTGGTCTTGTATGGCTCATTTGAAGGGGTACAGGCCATGTAACCTGAGACTGTGGTAGCCAAAAAAAATTATCTTGTCTAAGTGAGGTGGGATGGACCAGTATACGATTCGTGTAACACTACACTTTCAGTGAAAGTGGCCATCAAAGTGACGAGATGTCAAGTTTTCCAAGTTTCCCAAATTCCATTTTTACACCAAGGCACTTCACACGGGCACTCCACACGACTAGTGGAGTTCCACATGGTCAGTGAATTCTCTAGTGAGATGATACTTTGCCATTTTTTCCATCCGTTCACTAATGGTATTTTCGTAAATGCTAATTATCCTAATGATCCTTTTTGACTTTTTAGGCTATTTTAACCTTCCTAGAAGACCTAAACTCTAATCTTTAGGACTCAATTTCATTACTCTTATCTCAATCAGACTCTTAAATTCTCTTGAGAGTCTCCATCAAGCACCAATTCAATTTCAAGGAAACTTAAGAACAAGATTGGATTCCAAGATCATTTCCAAGCCTCCATTCTTCCAAATGTCAATTCCAAACAACTCTAGACCTAAGGTATGTGGCGTTGAACCATTGGGTCCTTCCACCCATGGTTCCTAAACCCTCTTTTGATTTATATTGAATGATTTAAAGTTGATTTTACATGTGGGTCTTGTATATTGAGAAATTCACTGCACAATGACTTTAGTTCATGAAATTATGGTTGTTTTAGCTTGTTTTGAGCTTCAAATCTTGGATCTAATATTGGAATTGATGAGGGATTTTGATTTGAATGTATTGGGGTTGTGTCAAGGTGTTGATTTATAATTTTCACACTGGTTTTCCTGCATGATTTCATCTCTAAATTGCATGCTCTTTTACCCCCATTACACCCCCAAGGTGTATCATAAAATGTTTGGTTATGTTTTCTTGAGAAATTGAAGGTCCAATGCATGAGATATGATATGAATGATGTCATGATGATAAAACGAGCTTATGTACATGATTATTCTTACATGAGGTATTGCATTAGAGCTTGTGATGAATCCTATATAAAGTGTTGCACTAGATCATGCCCAATCTAGGGGGGATAAGAGCCCGAGTAACCATGTGAGAGGTTTATACTTCAACACCTAGGATGATTGGGGTGTGACCATCATCAACCGAGTTGGGGTTTGTACTGATCAACCATGTGAAGAGTTTATACTTCACCTCCTAGGATGATTGGGGTGTCACAACATTAACCATGTGAGGGCTTTATACCTCACCACCTAGGATGATTGGGGTGTGACCATCATCAACCAACCAAGGTCGGAAAGCTACCTTGGTCTCTTCTTCACATATGATATTTTGTACGAGCATGATTTACTCAAGCATTGATTACACATGCCATATTACTATATTATGCCTATTGTCTATTGATATTCATTTTGGTTATGATGCCTATTCCTTGTTGCATTACATCTTGCATACTTAGTACATTCAAATATACAAACACATACTCTTGTCTACATGATGCCACCATGTAGAAACCAGTACCAAAGTTGATCCTCTTCCTCCACGTTGTTAGGTGGTGCTATTCCTAGCTTGTTGGTGAGTCCTCCATTTTGAGGACCTTAGTCTATGTTTCTATTAACTATGTATTAAGATTCTCTTTACTCTATCGTTTAACTATGACTATGAGGTTGAGCCCGGTTGTATATCTTGGCCCCTGTCTTTATCTATGTAGTAAAGGTGTTGTTGGATAGAGTTATGTACTTGTGCCATGAGTTGATTCTAATATCTCTTGACTCTATCTTATGACAAGTCCTCCCTTAGCCACTTTTTCCCTCATTTCTATTTTTCAAATGTCATTTAATTGTTTCGGGACCAAGGATGTGTAATGATATGCTATGAGGCTTGTTTGGGGTTCCTTCAGGTTCCCCATTCACCGGTCACATCTAGGCCCGAGGCTTGGGTCGTGACACATATCGTTACAACATCCATCCAGTACCTTACCAGGGTGAAAGGCCGTACATCTGGGGGTTTATAATAACATCAAGTCTTCTTTTGGGACTATGGAAACATTTGTTTCTCACAGTCCGATCTTCTGCTACACTGGTGACGTAGTTAATGAGTGTGATAGGTACTTACTCTTACTCATTTTTGGTGCTCAATACTCTTCCCAGGACTCAACTTGCTCATAAACATCAACATCAAGTTTTTCTCATCGTTCAGTCTCTTTTGGCCAAGTTCTCCATCTCATCTCATCATCTCACAACTCGGGAATATTAATGGCATTCTTTAGAACTCAAGTATGACCTCTTAAAAACTCTAAGGACCTTACATTCCATCAATTCTAGCAACATTATCATGAGTAGTCACTCAAATCAAAAGCCAGACCACAACAATCATGCATACATACATAATTTAGGCTCTAGACATCGACCCCTAGCTTTATTCATGGATTCATTAACAATTAAATATATATAGTATATACAGTAGCCCAATTAATCAGTTGAACATATAATTAAAGTTTTTGAAGGCCGTCAACTTACAAAAATACATGTAAAATAATAGTAGTTTTTGAAATAGCATTGAAGAATTCGTAACATGTCAAATGTTTATCTAAAGAAAGAATAAAGAGTAGACAAGTGATCTATCAGCCAATCAACTTATCAATCAAATCATACTCATCTTAGAGGTTCTTATCTCAAAGGAAATCAACTCAACTCATCTCATCACATCTCATGCCATCTTATCCCAACTGAAATTACTCAGTTTAGGAACTTTCTGTGAGTTTCTCTTAACCTACAACAACCACTTATGAGGCAGGAGTTTTACAACAATCACATTGATGTTTCCACAATGGTTCCGTACTTGCAAGGTAGGGAATGAATATTATCCACTAGGAATCTGAAGTCATCCATCCCCTATTATTTCAAGGATGTAAACATGAGAGGGGAACATAAGATTTAATGGTACAATCCTCTCCTACACTGGGCCGACATAGGTAATGAGTGCAAGTGAGACTTACTCTTACTCATTTCGGTGCTCGATACTCCTCCCAAAACTCAATTCTCATAAGACTCCTCATCACCATATTAATTAACCTCATGGAGACACTCATCATCTCAATTGGTCTCATGGAGATACTCATCATCTCAATTTGTCTCATGGAGACACTTATCATCTCAATTAGTCTCATGGAGACTCAACATCTCATTAATTCAATCCCAATGGGTCCTCTATTAGTTCATGGACTTTAACTCATCTCAAAGGACTCAATTCTCATTCAAGAACTCAAGGACTCAGATCATCAATTAGAAGAAGTTGTTTAGACAAAGCTCAATTATGAACTCAAGACTTCAATAACTCAAAAAAAGGAAAATTTGGGAAGCCACCTTAATAGACAATTATTCTTTTAACATGCTTTTATATAAAATATGTTTTCCATAAAGTAAATTGGTTTAATGATAATATAAAACCTTATAAACTCTCTCATGACTTTATATTTGATAAAAACCCATGAAATAAATCAGTTCCTTGGAGTGAAGAAATCCTCTATCCTTTGGTAAGTGGTTGAATTTTGTCTTTAAATTGCATAGTTTGTGGTAATTCTGGAATTTCTCATTGTATATAGCAGTGCTTTTAGTATGTAAATATGTTTTGGAAAGCTAATTCACATACCTAAAACTTCTATGTTTATGTGAAAATCTGAATCCGCTTTTATGGTATCAAAACAAGGCGTGAAGCACAGTGAATGTTTTAGCCAATTTTCGATCTGAGAAGCCATCTATGTACTGTTGTTAGTATTTTAATCATATCTTGATGTGTGAGCTATAATTTGTGATGCTCCTTAGTTCTTTGCAACCACAAGGAATTAATCTAACACTCTTATGCTTATGTTGGGACCTAATTTGGTGCTTCTGGATTCAAAACAGGACACAAGTTAGAACAACTTCTTTCCAGAGTTTTGACATAGAAACCCTGGGGGAGTTCTGTTACTATTTGGATTATAAATACATGTATAAAGGGTATTTTGAAGTTATTCATGATTGTTTGCAACCTATATTCATATAACTACGGTTTTTAAATTAGACTGGAAAGCCTATTTTGAGTTGTTATGAGATCTTAGTCCATATCCTTGATCGTCAGGTTCATAAGTTGAGTGAAATGACCCCAAAAAGTGTCCGAAGATGTCCCTTGGGAGAGCCCTAAAATGTCATTTCATCATTGATCTTTTGTTGATATGGTCAAACACTGATAGCACATGAACTCTTGGTAGATGCTCTATCTCTCTATCCCCATGCACGATTAGTCTTGACTACTCTTTCCATTCGCTCTGCGATCCTTGAAAATGGTTGATCAAAGAATATGCTTCCCATGATAGAGTCAGCATAAGCTTAACTGTTCTCATCAAGGCCATGTAGAAGATCTCAACCAAAGTATTATCAACTATCTTATGGTCAGGGATGCTCCTCAGATATTTGGTGACTAGCTCCCAAGTAGTACTGATCAAATCACTAGCAAGTTGCTCAAAGTTGTTGATTTGGTCCTTCAATTTGAATAGGGTTAGGTCTTTGTCACGACCCAAGCCTAGGTCCTAGACGTGACACAGTGTATAGGGAACCCAAAGGGATCCCAAGCAAGCCTCTTAACATATCACTACACATCCTTGGTCGCGGAAGCAACAAAATAACCATATGAGATAGTAAATAGGGATAAACGGGGCTATGGGACATCTTTCATATCATAAAACATCATAGAGTCAAAGAGAGTTAAGGCTCATAATACCATTGCATAACTTGTCCAACAACACCCCCAAACACAAAACTTAGCGGGGGCCAAGTCAAGCAACCGGGCTCACCCTCATAGTCAAGCATATACCTAAACTATTGGAAGTCTGAGTTTCATACCTAAACTATTAGTTATTATTTTGAGGAACACACCTCTATTTTTTATTTCATTATCACGATGGTGTGTAAACTACACTTTCTTTTTATCATATGGCTGAGTCATATCCAACTTCACCACCACATTATGATGCTTCTTCCTTTTATTGATGTCCTTTTTTATTTCTTTTGCAAGCAATTCATTTTTAACTATATTTCTTCCCTTCATGAAGCCTTTCTGATTTGCTAATATGATCTTGTGAATTACATTCTCCATTCTTCCATGGATGACTTTAGATATGATTGTGTTAATGAAGGAGCTAAGGCTGATTGGCCTTAGATCATTGAAATTCCTTACCATCTCTTTTTTTGGTATAAGGAACAGTGTGGTGTGTGGATATCTCCTGGAAGTTCTGCACCACAAAAGAAAAATTTTACTACATTGATCACCTCTTCTTTAATTATCTACCAACAAGATTGATAAAATTCTCTAGAAAAGCCATCAGGTCCACTAGCACTGTCTTTGTTCAACCCAAAGACCACCTCTCTGATTTAAGCTTCTTCAGGCCACCTTTCCATTCCCATTATGTCTTCATCTGTAAGTACCCTTGATATGATGTTTAGGGTATCAAAATCTGTATTGTCATTATTCTCTATAAATTAGGGTTGGAAAAGTTTAATAGCCTCCCCCCCAATTTCCAGAAATGACTTCAGCATTCTTACTTGATTGTCTTCAATCTGCTGAATATCTAATCTTTTCCTTCTCCCCTTCACATAGGAGCGAAAAATATTGAATTTTGATCCCTCTCCCTAAACCAATGCATACATGCCTTCTATTTCCAATATTCTTCTTCAATAACTTGAAATCTTCTCAGTTCTGCCTATACTTTTTTGAGTTTTGCTCTATTCTCCTCTGTAGATCTAGTTCCAGGTGTACTTCTTTCATCCTTACAATATCTTCTAATTTTGTAATTTTTTTGAAAAAGTCCCTATAGGTTGCCTTACCCTATTTAACAAATGCAAGTTTCAGTCTTCTCAGCTTCTCATTCAGAATCTTGAAAGGTGAACCCCCCACTGCCATCTCCTAGGACTTCTTTACCTCCTCCTTAAAGGATTGATGCTTAGTCCGAAAGTTAAGAAAATGAAAAGGTTTCTCAATTAAACTCATCTTTGATTTACCTGAAACATTGAGAGGGGCATGATCAGAACCATCCCACACCAGATGATGGACATCACTTTGATTGCACTCAAGCCAAAAAATTTGATTGCCCAACACCCTATCAAGTTTATTAAAAATACTATCTTCCACCATTCATCCATTCCACCATGTACACAAGCTTCTAGAGTATGGAAATTCAGTGACTACACAATTACTAACACATTATGAAAACTCAGTGGTTTCCATCTGACTAATAGGCAAACCTCTAAGATTTTTCGAATCATTCATGATCACATTAACATCACCTCTACCGTCTATGGAATATTCAGACTTATCAACAATCCATTCAAGCTCCTTCTATAGTTTTTGTCATGACCAAACTAGGACCTAGATGTGACAAGATGCATAGGGAAACCAAATGAACTCCAAGAAAGCCTCTAGACATGTTATTGCACATCCTTGGTTGCGGAAGCAATAAAATAACAACAAGAAATACCAAAATAGGGATAACCGGGGCTAAGGGAACATCATTCATATCATAAGCAATAAGAGTGAAGAGAGAGTCAAAGTTCATAGTATAACACATAACATGTCCAACAACCCCTCTAAACATAGAAATTAGCGGGGGCCAAGACAAGCGACCGACAAACACTTATAGTAATGGCAATAAGTATCCCAAAATATACAAGATGTAGTCTAAGCATAAGCATGATAGAAGATAGATATAGTCCCCAAACATGAGGACTCACCAAAAGCTAACTTGAACAATCCATCTAGCTACGTAGAGGAGGAAGATGATCAAATGGAGCTCTGATTCCTACATTATAACATCATGGATGCGTAAAGTATGCGTTACTACATTTGGATGTACTAAGTATGTGGTATGGAATGCAACAAGAGATAGCAGTATGACTTTAAAGAAGTTTCCTAACCTAATCAAGACAACATTCTTAGGCAACATTTTTCAAACCGCAGTAGATGTAAGTAATGCATTATAAAATGAGCGTCATTACTCTTATAACCTGATATTTTCATTTCTTCAAGTTCAACATGCTTTGATATGTTCGAGGCATATCCTGTTGGAAATTTTGCATTTTTTGTGATCGAACAGAATAGTTTTTTTTCTTTTAGTTTGATAGAAAAACAAGATTTGACTAAATAAAATTTTCCGTTGGCATTGTCTTTTATTGGTTGAAGCTCCTTTCTTATCTCCATATCTTGCAAGTCATAACGAGAACTAATGTGATCGTTTGACTTTCCTGGTATGGCAAATAAAATCTCAGGCAAACAATCACATATGTTTTTCTCAATATACATTACATCTAGATTGTGCTTCAACTTATTTGTTGCCCAGTATGGTAATTCAAAATAGATGTATCTTTTCTTCCATGGACCCTTAGTGTTCGACACCTTTTGTTTCATCCTTCTCCAAACATATTATTGAAATCGCATAATTTTTCCAACACTTCTGGACCTGACAAAGTTGTAGGTGCAGGTCCATGATCTTACTCACCATTAAATGATTTCTTGTCTACTCAAAATGGATGCTGGAAAGACCCCAAAAAGTGCCTGAAAATGTGCCTCGGAATGCCCAAAATTTTAATTTTCGTATATCTAAAAATAGATTCATTATTTCAAAAATCCGACTTCATATTCTTGTTTAGGGGGTCAAAATTAAGTTGAAAAGGGTCTAACCCCGATTTTAGAGTAACCGAATCGAATTATGAAATTTGCAAGTGTGCTAAAAACATTGTGTAATCCACGTCTGGGGCGTGACGCGCCCCTGTGTTATTTTGAGAATTTTTCTATTTTCGGGTCCATGGCTTTGGGTTTTGGGCCAAAAAGTTCTCATACGTGCTTTTACCTATACTCAGCCTTATTTCACCCTCATATCATCCTAAACATTCCCCAATACTCACTAAAACACTTAGACTAATATTTCTCTCAAGATTCGAGCCCTAAAATCACATTCAGATCTAAGTAATTTCTTCAATCTTCAAGTCTCCATTAAAGTCTTCCTTAAGAAATTCTTCAAGGTCAAGATATGTAGGTTTTAGCCATTGGGTCCTTCCACCAATAGTGCCCTAATATCCTTTTTACTCAATTTGCATGATTTGAAGTTAATTTTACAAATGGTTTTATTAGTATGAACATGTCTATAAACTACGTTAAAGTTGTGACTGTTTTACTATGTTTTGAGTTATAATTCTTGCATTGATTGTAAGATTTGATGAGGGCTTTTGATATATATTTTTTGTAGGTGTTGCAAAGTATTGATTGATGGTTTTACAATGGATTTTCTGGCATGATTCATCTCTAAATAGCATAGTCTTGTATCCCCATTACACACCCGCCAAGTGATTGATAAAATGTCCAGCTAGGGTTTCTTGAGGAATTAAAGGTCCAAGAATGAGATATGATATTATTGATATAATGATGATGAAATGAGCTTATGTATATGATAAATCCTACATAAAGTGTTGCATTAGACCATGCCCAATCTGGGGGGGTTTATGAAACCGGATTACCAAGATGGGGGTGTGTACTAATTAACCGAGGGAAGTGTTTATACTTCTCCTCCTTGTGATGGGGCGGTGTCATCACTAACCAAGATGGGGGTTTATACTCATTAATTTATGGAAGGGTTTGTACTTCTCCATTAGGTAATGGGGCAACATTATCACCAACCGAGTAAAGGGTTAGTACTTCACCACCTAAGTGATGGGGCGACATCATCACTACCTACCAAGGGGTTTGTACTTTGGAAATCTAGCTTATTGTATGCTA
>JAOTQR010002751.1:0-18980 GCA_025774065.1 Solanum ossicruentum | reverse complement strand
ATGCATAAGTAAAACATACTTAAGTAAATCATGCTCATATAAGATATCATATGTGAAGAAGAGACCAAGCTAGCTTTCCAACCTTGATTGGTTGATGATGGTCACACCCCAATCTCCTAAGTGGTGAGGTATAAACCCCCCACATGGTTGATATTGGTCACACCCTAATCATCCATGAGTATAAACCCCCAACTCGGTTAAAGGTCACACCCCAATCATCCTTGGTGGTAAAGTATAAACCCCTCACATGGTTATCCGGGCTGTTATCCCCCTGGATTAGGCATGGTCTAGTGCAATGCTTTATATAGGATTCATCATAAGCTCTAATGCAATACCTCATGTTGGAATAATCATGTACATAAGCTCATTTCATCATCATGACATCATTCATATCATATCTCATGCTTTGGACCTTTAATTTCTTAGAAAAACATAACCAAACATTTTATCAAACACCTTGGGGGTATGTAATGAGGGTAAAAGAGCATGCAATTTAGAGATAAAATCATGCAGGAAAATTAGTGTTAATACCTTTAATCAACTCCTTGCAACACCCCCAAGACATTCACATCAAAGCTCCTCATCAATTCCAATATTAGATCTAAGATTTGAACCTCAAAACATGCTAAAAAACCATACTTTCATGAACTAAAATCGCTGTGTAGTAAATTTATGAATATACAAGATCCACATGTAAAATCAACTTTAAATTATGCAATATTAATTAAAAGAGGGTTTAGGCACCATGGGTGGAAGGATCCAATGGTTTAACACCACATACCTTAGCTTTGGAGAGGTTCTTGAAGAAGAATTTAATGGAGACTTGAAACTTGAGTGAAATCCTTGAAGAAATCCTTAAGATTTGTCTTGAGTTTGGGACTTGAATTTAGGGTGAAATATGAGTCTAAATGTTTGAGTGAGTTTTGGGGAATGTTTTGGATGATATTAGGGTGAAATAAGGCTAAGGATATATATTTTCAAGTATGAAAACCCTTATTCCCAAGACTTAAAAGCCTTGGACCGAAGTCAAGAGAAAATAAGACCAAAAATGGATTGCTCACTGGAAATTGCATTTTCTCCATGGGCGAGTTTTACGAAAATGAGCATAAATCCTTCATTCGAACTCAGAATAAGGTGAAGTGAAGTGCGTTGGAAAGCTAATTCAAAGGAAATTTGGTTTGTAGTCGTGGACTACCCAGTTTTTTGTGTACTAAGAGATATTCCCCTTCAAAATGGACCCTACTAAATAGCGTATTTTGCGATTTTTGGATTTTTATACGAATGCTCTAAAATTCGGGTTGGACCCATTTCCCACTCAATTTGACCCATTAAACAAGTATATGAAGTTGGACTTTCAAAATAATAAATGAATTTTTAGATATATAGAAAAAAGATTCCGGGCACTTCCAAGGCACGTTTTTGAGCACTTTATTTTTTTTGGGTCGTTTCAATATCTCCCCTATGGGAACATTTGTCCCCGAATGTAGAAGAGACATATAAGACGAGTAATCATGAAAAAATCAGCCCCAATATGAATACAACATTACATTTAAAATACCATTTTCAAAATCTCAACATAAGTGTAAAATCATGATAAACTTACCAACTTAAAAATGAATGCATATGAATGACATAGGGGCTGAAATGCAAGACTTGAAATCATTAAAAGGACTTGACGTGTTATCATAAGCTTGAATAGAATGAAAGAGATACGAATATTGCTCCTCCATGCCCGCTCCGGCTCCCTGAGAGACACCTACGAATAGACAACTCTTCCCAAAGGGCCTCGAAGAAAACTACATCATTATCAATCCACTTCTTCACTCATCCTTCCAACACCTCCACCGAGACCTTCTCTTAAGTCAAATTACCCTCCTTAACACCCACAACCTCAAAGTGTTCTATAACACTAAAGTCACCGACACATCACATCCACCTAGAAGCATGACAAACCGGATCAACCATATCTACACCCAAAGGCAATCCCCATACTTAAGCAACTTTACCAATCTCCCTCTACACTCTATAAGGACTCACAATTCTCAACTCAATTGTCAATCTTAAATACATCTAACCCACTTGGTACCATAACAACCATCTTCCCCCTTGGGAGACAAACTCCACTCTATCATCTTCTCACCCAAGACTTCCAACTCTAATAAGGTGGACTCAAGACCTTGCCTAATCTAGTCCTCTTATCCCAAGAAGATTTGAAACCATCAAGAACCCTATACTACCATTCTCAACTTCCTTCAACCTAACTACCTATCTAGCCGATCGATGGACTCTACTAGTCTCCTCCTTGCCACCATCAACAACACATGCTAGGCTACCTAGAGTACCAACCACAACACTAGCCTTACTGGAAAAAACTAATGCACACTCACATCTTAATTCTTAAAGACTTCTAACCACCTTCTTGCTACCGACAATGCACACTTACCACATTTAGCAAGTAACCTCTCATCCTCTAAGACTTGCAACACTACCCCCAAATAATTCACAAGCTCTAAATAAATCAATACTTCATTAAAACATGCTAAGGTATGGTTTTAAGACCTTATTCAAGAAACCCACAATCATTACTGGTGCATAAATCAACCAAGCAACTCCATCAATACTAATAATGCTCACTCCTAATCTGAAAAGACACCTAGGGATATCACCTACCTTCATCTCACTTGGGGACAAAACCCGAACCAAAGATAAATCTTAGAGAAGTGACTAACCCATCGTAGTTGACTAAATAGATCAAGCATCCTTACCCATCATATTACAACCTTACGAGTTCTACACTCATTAGAAACATGCCACGCAAGTAGCCAAAACTACCCCAAAACCCTCAACACAACAAGCTAAGTCGTAATCCCACAAGAATACTTATAATATGTATGTACATACTCTCAAAGAGGTAATAGTCATTTTCCAAATTATTTCAATGCATAATTCACTTAAAAGCCAAACACCATTCATAATAATTCATACTTAGGCTCAAATGCCAAAATCATAATTTCATAGTCATAATACTCATGCATATGAATGACCCATTCATATACAAAATGTTTCAAGCACCAAATGCTTAAAGAACCAAAATCAAATACATATATGTGACCACAATATTGTCATAACCAACCTTTTATCAAAATCATACAATAAAATGAAATTGGGCTTACCCATAACATAACTTTTCAAAATAATCCGTGTACATGAATTTGTATGCTATGAACAATGAGGAAATGACATGGGTAATTAAGACTCCAATCAAAATCAACATTTATAATATGAAGTTGAAGTGAAAACATAATTAATTCCATATTTAAATCTATAGTGTAATCTCTTATGCATAAATGATTTCAAAAGGTGAACATACATACTTATAACTCCATAAACCCAAGGTAAATCATCATATAACGGTTTAAATCACATTAAGATCATCAAATAAACACTACCCATGCATCAATAGAATTTTAGAAATCATAATATTCAAATCCCAAATTAAAATAAGTAAAATCTATGTAGGTTTTCTTGAAAATAAATTTTGGGTCTCCTCGGAAGGGATCAAGGATCAATCCATATACATATGAATCCTACTAGCACCAAGGAATAACACAAGAAATAGCAACCCCCGGACCTATCAAATCACCCTACTCACAACCTATGGCAGTAGCCTTCTAAACCCAAGAGGCTCCTAATATCTGGTGAAGTCAAAGGTCCAGGATAATCTCTAATCACCTTCATCTTTCTAAGGTCCACCTTAATACCATCATTCGACACCACACAACCTAAGAGGCAACCTCTTACCACCAAAATTACCATCTCACCTACTAGCACCCAACCTTCTTCCTCAAACTTGTAGTACTACTCTCAAATGATTCATATGCACTACATTAGGAAGTGAACCACATTATCATCACCAAAACCACCATAAACCTATTAGAGTAGGGACTAAAGATCTTACTCATGAGACTTATAGGCATAACCGATGTACTCGACAAACCAAAAGACACTACCCCATATTCAAAATATCAGAAAGAGGCAATCAAGACCTCATCTACCACCACCAATAATTCTATAAACAAAACAACTTAGGTTCAATAACTCCAATTTTCACAAGATGATAAATGCAACCCCTTGGAGACTAATTGTACCTTAAGAGATGAAATGTATCTACCTTCCTTGCTATCGCTTAATAACCTCCCCCTCAAAGACAAGCTCATTAGGGATTCAGGATCTAAATCTACGGATCCTACCATCCATGAAGACATAATATGCATGCAACCATTCCATCCCTAGTATGACATCAAAATCCACTACGCAAACTCCAACAAGCCACAAAGCAAGACCTAATGCAATACAAACCTGGATCAACACCTACGAACTTTCTAGCAACAATATACCCAACCAAGAGATAAAAACTAAAGGTTCACATCATAACTCGGGGCACACAAGAATCTCCACCATCAACTAAAAGAAGAGAGAAGTAATGGTGAAACTCAGTCCATCAAAATCAAAACCTTCTACTCACCTTCCTTAACCTTCCTCTTTGAAGTGGCATGATCAACTAAAGGAGCAAAGAATATTCATTAGAGGGGAATGCCCTATCTCACTTCTAAAGCACGACATAGACCATGAAGAAGAGAAACATTTTCTAAAACGTCTCATAGCCTCCTACTCATAGTTGTAGTGCACAACACAACCATGAATAAGACTCTAATCGACGCGGTGTGTTGGACTCAAGGATCTAACAACCTAGTGCTCTGATACTATCTTTGTCACGACCCAAGCCTAGGGCCTAGACGTGACCGGCGAATGGGGAACCCAAAGGAACCCCAAACAAGTCTCATAGCATATCATTACACATCCTTGGTTGCGGAGCAATTAAATGACATTTGAAGAATAGAAATAAGGGACAAAGGGACTAAGGGAGAACTTGTCAAAACATAGAGTCAAGAGATAATAGAAATAACTAATGGCATAAATACATAGCTTTGTCCAATAGCACCTCTACTACATAGATAATGGCAGGGGCCAAGACATACAACCAGGCTCACCCTCATAGTCATAATTAAATCATAAAGTAAAGAGAATCTTAATACATATGTGAGAGAATAGTCCTTGTCCCCGGAATGGAGGACTCACCCAAGGCTAACTTGAACAATCCATCTAGCCACAAGAAGGCTCAATAGGAGCTCCGGTCCCTACATGATGATATCATGTAGGCAAGAGTATGTATTAGTACGTTTGAATGTACTAAGTATGTGGGATGTAATGGAATAAAAAATAGACATCATAATCAAAAGACATATCAATAGACAATAGGCATAATATAGCAATATGACATGTATGATCAATGCATAAGTAAAACATGCTTAAGTAAATCATGCTCATATAAGATATCATATGTAAAGAAGAGACCAAGCTAGCTTTCCAACCTTGGTTGGTTGATTATAGTTACACCCCAATCATCCTAGGTGGTGAGGTATAAACCCCCCACATGGTTGATGTTGGTCACACCCCAATCATCCTAGGTGGTAAAGTATAAATCCCTCATATGGTTGATGAGTACAAACCCCCAACTTGGTTGATGATGGTCACACTCAATCATCCTAGGTGGTGAAGTATAAACCTCTCACATGGTTGATGTTGGTCACACCCCAATCATCCTAGGTGGTGAAGTATAAACCCCTCACATCGGGCTCTTATCTCCCCGGATTGGGCATGGTCTAGTGCAACACTTTATATAGGATTCATCATAAGCTCTAATGTAATACCTCATGTAAGAATAATCATGTACATAAGCTCATTTCATCATCATAAGATCATTCATATCATATCTCATGCTTTGGACCTTCAATTACTCAAAAAAACATAACCAAACATTTTATCAAACACCTTGAAGTGTGTAATGGGGGTAAAAGAGCATGTAATTTAGAGATGAAATCATGCAGGAAAATCAGTGGTAAAACCTTTAATCAGCACCTTGCAATACCCCCAAGACATTCACATCAAAATCCCTCATCAATTCTAACATTAGATCCAAGATTTAAAGCTCAAAACATGCTAAAACAATCATACTTTCATAAACTAAATTACTGTGTTACAAATTTCTCAATATACAAGACCAACATGTAAAATCAACTTTAAATCATGCAATATTAATTAAAAGAGGATTTAGGCACCATGGGTGGAAGGAACTAATGGTTCAACACCACATACCTTAGCTTTGGAGAGGTTCTTGAAGAAGACTTTAATCGAGACCCTAAGCTTGAGTGAAATCCTTGAAGAAATCCTTAAGATTGGTCTTGAGTTTGGGACTTGAATTCAGGGTGAAATATGAGTCTAAATGTTTGAGTGAGTTTTGGAGAATGTTTAGGATGATATGAGGCTGAAATAAGGCTTAGTATATGTATTTTCAAGTATGGAAATCCTTAGGCTCAAGACTTAAAAGTCTTGGACCGAAGTTAAGTGAAAATGGGACAAAAAACGGACTGCTCACTGGAAATTGCATTTTCTGCATAGGCAAATTTTACGAAAATGGGCATAAATCCTTCATCTGAACTTGAAATGAGGTGAAATAAAATGTGTTGGAAAGGTAATTCAAAGGCCTTTTAGTTGGTAGGTCGTGGGACAACCAGTTCTATGTGTACTAAGAGATATGCCCCTTAAAAGTGGACCCTCCTAAATAGCGTATTTTGCTATTTTCAAATTTTGGTACGATTGCTCTAAAATTCGGGTTGGACCCATTTCCCACTCAATTTGACCCCCTAAACAAGAATATGAAGTTTGATTTTCAAAATAAAAAATAGAATTTTAGATATATGGAAAAAAAGATTCTAGACACTTCCAAGGTACGTTTTCGAGCACTTTTTTTCGTCATTTCATCAAGCAAAGCCAAATTTGATTGAGAATCATAAGATTGAAAATCAAATTAATTCACAAGTGTATTCTCCTCCAGATATTGAGATTTCCAAATACAAAACCCTAAAAGTACTTTCTAATGATGTTCTCTACTTTACTCCCCTCAAACCTAAAAAGTATTATTTATAGTAGATACAATTAAGTCCTAAAAAAGTAGAAAAACTGGTCAATGGACCTCAGGAGACCTATTTACGATTCGTAGAGGCTTCCACGAGTCGTTATCGGGGTTTCATATTCAACTTCTTGAATCTTGGACTTCATTGCCATGAATACACTTTACAAGTCGTAAACTGATCCACGACTCGTATTGCACTCTCATAGACTTCATCTGCATCAACTAGTCCTTCACGGGAAATGTTCTCTAAACCTCTCTATATGACTCGTAAAGTGATCTGCGACTCGTATAGGAGTCTCATATGCTGAACTTCAGAATCATAGTTCACTAGAATTTGTCACAAAACCCTCTGCTATGACTGTTAGAATGCTCTACGATCCGTAGAGGTGTCGTAAGTCACCAAAAACTAGAAAAGTCAGCAATTTTGCGCCAAAGTCATGCCAACCTGCTTTCCTACAAAACTAAATACAGAAATACATAAAAACCATAAATGTTGCATTGAGAACACAAAAAATTCTAAGTTTTAAGCATCAAATATGTTGTATTTTGACACATCAACACCCTCAACTTAAAATTGTTGCTTTTCTCCAAGTGATGACTCAATTTGTACAGATAATACTGCAACACATAGACCACAACTCAATGGCATGCATCATACACAATTCAAACTCAAGTACCCGCATCAACTTTTCAAAACAAGATCAGATAACTATTTAGTAAACCAAAGCACGCTAGTGTATTTGACAACACAACTATGACAAGCAAGGGAATATCAATAATCCACAATCACTGAATAAATCAAATGTTAACAATGAAATGCAAGTGCCAATAGAAAGAAATCCAATTTTGACACTCAATTATGATTACAAATTTAGCATTGGGACTATGCAAAAACACTCACCCTCTTAAAAGATATTCATGCATAATGACTAGTATGATAGACTTTCCCCTAAACGCATGACTCAGACTTTCAACTAACTGGACTAGGATCACTTAAGGACTTTCTAGGCTTGTAATGTTGTAGGCTCAAGGGGCTTTGGTATGAGATTTTGGAAAAGTAGTGACTAAAGGCCATCCTTGAATGACGTTTTTCATCACTTTCACCTTACCAACTCTAACATTTTCACCCTATTCTACTTTTTTTCATATTCAAGCTATTTTTTTGGGTGTTTTCTTCTCATTTTTCAGCTTTTGCCTTATTTGTACACTTTATTTTGCTTTTTGGCTCAATCTAAGGCATCTTTCATTCTTACACTCGGTGCATGCTTTTTCTTCTTTTTCTCCTCTTTCCTAACTCACTTCCTTATTTTTGTGCCTCTCCTCTACACCAACCACCCTCAACTTAGGCTTTTAGCCTGTAATGAAGTACACAATATCTATTCCCCGATCCAGGGCCACTTTTGGTAGTCACCCTCAACTTAGGCTTTTTTCTTTAATCAAGGTTCACAATGCTCAAGGATAGACCAGGGCCAACTTCAAGGTTTATCGTTAGACATGGTTAGGCTAATTAGGTGTTTTACAAAGAATTGGTACATGTAAGGCTCAAATATTTTGAACAAGGGATAAAACTTCATTTGGTTGGTCATTTTAGGCTAAAGTGGACTAATTAAAGAACAAAGGCCTAAGATCTCTTCCTAATCCATTTAATCTACAGTCTAGCTTAGAGTTACAGGAAAAGTTCTGGATTAGCACAAAATGCATGAATCTAGCAAAATAAGTTCACACTCACATGACATTGCACACATTATCAACAAGAAACTCACAGTCATGCTTCATAATTCAATTACCCTCACTTGTCAGAACTACTATTGCCAAACACCTAAATATGCATGGTTGCCATCAAACTACTAATCAAAAATTTTGGTGGGTACAATTTTTCAAAACAAAACATAAAAAACATGTTATATGCCATAAGTTTTAGTATGATATGCTGCAAATATTATCTAAACATACTAAACATGCCGATTCAACAGAAATTAAATATCCACGAGGAAAATGAACACATGTAAGAAAACTCTGGGATCAAAATTTGGAGTACTTATGGACCATAAGCTACTCAGACTTCACTGACGCCCATAACTATGCACACCCCATCAAAAACATTGTGCAGTATCCCCGGTGCATTAAATGAAGCAAAAATAGAATAAGTAGGGGTCAAAAACATACCTCGATTCCTAAGTGCCACTGTCTACCTTGGGTTGCCTCCCAAGCAGCGCCTGATTTATTATTGCAACACGACATAGCTAGCCTAAGTATTCAGACTTCCTCAAGATCCCATTCCTCCACTTTCTTAATCTCTTCCCCATTTCCAAGGTATAGCCTGACTCTTTGGTCATTAACTTTGAAAGTTCCTCTAATTTGTCGCTCCAGTTCAATTGCCCCATGATCAAAGATATGTGCTACCCGGAAAGGTCCTAACCATCTAGATTTAAGCTTCTGAGGAGCAACTTCAGTATGTAATTGAAGAGTTGAACGAAGTCCCCTAATGTGAATTGTCGATTTTCTATGCGACGGTCTTCTTTTACCTTCATTCTTTGTTTACACAAGGTTGAGCTCTCATATGCTTTCAAACAAAATTCGTCAAGCTCATTGAGTTGGCTCAGCCTAGAGGTTGCTGCATCAATCTAATCCAGATTCAACTTCTTTAATGGCCACATTGCTTTATGCTCAAGCTCCACTGGCAAATGACATGCCTTCCCAAAAACAAGTTAATATGTAGACATGCCTATAGGATTCTTGAATGTAGTCCAATATGCCCATACCAATCTATCCGATTTGCATTCACAATTTTAGATAAAATCTATTTTATTTCCCTATTTAGTACTCCACCTACCCACTAGTCTAAGGATGACAAGGAGTCACCACTAAATGGTTCACTCCATACTTTTCAAAAAGAGCTCGAAACAATCTATTGCAGAAGTAAGAACCTCCATCACTGATGATTGGCCTTATTGGGATCAATTCATTATTGGCATTAGTTACTACTGTGATACCCCCTTTCTTTGCAACACACTATACTAGACTCACCCATTCACTATCGAAGAATGGGTAGATTACATATGCATCCAACCATTTAATGATCTCTTTGTGTACACCCTCTTGCATAAGGGGGTTTAGGTGCCTTTGATGCTCAATGCTCGGCTTGTATTCCTTGACTAACTAGACTTTATGTGTACATACCCGAAGAGGGATACCAATAATATCTGCAATAGTCCATCCTACGACCTTCTTAAATTTTTTTAGCACTATTACAAGGGCTTCCACTTGCTTATCATTCAAATCTGCAACTATTACGATCGAGAAAATATTTTTGGCTCCCAAAATTGCATATTTCAAATGTGTTGTAAGTTCTTTCAATTTTAACGCCGATGGGTCTTCTATGGATGGATTTGTGGGTCGTGACTCAGATTCTGCAAGTCTAGCTCTAGCTTAGTTTGGCGCCTAGGACCAAAGTCACCCCTAGAGCATTTACTGTCTCCGTATAGTCTAAGATACCATCACTGCCGAAGTTCATTAATACTGCCTCCTGAAATGACCCCAAAAAGTGTCCAAAAATGTGCCTTGGAATGCTCGAAATTTCAAATTTCATATATCTCAAAATATATTCGTTATTTCAAAAATTTTAAAAGACATTTGTTATTTCAAAAATTTTACTTCATATTTGTGATTAGGGGGTCAAAATTAGGTAAAAAAGGGTGTAACCCCAATTTAAGAGCGAAAGATCAGCAACTATAAATTTTTAAGTGATGATTTCCAAAGAGCAATCTGCTTCCCTGGCATGATGTGCCAAGGGTTCGCTCATGCACATTTTTGCCTTTGTATCCTCTCTACAACGTGAAGAGGTGCATTTTCCCTGATAGTATTTTTCCTGTGGGTCCAAATATTCTAAGTGTTGGGCCCAAGTTTTATCAAATGTGTTTTTATCTATACTTAGCCAAATTTCACCCTTATATCATCCAAAACATTTCCCAAAACTCCCCATAACACTTAGCCATATTTTCACTTCAATATTCAAGTCCCAAAACCCTCATCCGGAACTAAGAATCACCTTCAAGCTTCAAGTCTCCATCTTCAATCTTTACCAAGAGCTTGTCCAAAGCTAAGGTATGTGATGTTGAATCATTAGGTCCTTTCATCCATGGTGCCTAAGCCTCTTTTTTACTAATATTGCATGGTGTAAGGTTAATTTTACATGTGGCTCTTGTATATTGGTAAATTTACTGCACAGTGACTTTAGTTCATGAAAGTATGGTTGTTTTGACATGTTTTGAGCTCTAAATCTTGTATGTAATGTTGGATTTGATGAGGTATTTTGATGTGAATGTATTGGGCGTGTTGCATGGTGTTGAATGATGGTTTTCTTGCATGATTTCATTTCTAAATTACATGGTCTTTTACCACCATTACACATCCCTAAGCGTTTGATAAAATGTCCGGCTAGGGTTCTTGTGGAAATGAAGGTGCAAAGCATAAGATATGATATGATTGACTATGTGATGATGAAATGAGCTTACGTACATGATATATATGTTCTATATAATGTGTTGTATTAGACCACACCTGGTACGGGGGGTACAGGAGCCCGAATAACCATGTGAGAGGTATATACCTTGCCACCAGGGAGTCCAGGTGTGAATGGCATCAACCATGTGAGGGGTATGTACCTTGCCACCAGGGTGTCCAGGTGTGAATGACATCAACCATGTGAGGCTATGTACCTTGCCACCTGGGTGTCTAGGTGTGAATGGTATAGCTAAATTTGGGATTCTAGATTGATATCTTCTATACATATGATATCCAATATGAGAATGAGCTACTTAAGCATTGAACGTACATGTCATATTGTTATACTATGCCTATTGTTTAATGTATGCATTTTGAGTATGATGTCTATCTATTATTGCATGTTATCCGACATACTTAGTACATTCAAACGTACTAATGCATCCTCTTGCCTACATGATATCACCATATAGGAATAGGTGCTCAAGTTGATCATCCTCTTCCTCCACGTAGCTAGATCGATTCTATTCAAATCTAGTTGGTGAGTCCTCCACTTCGGGGACCTTAGTCTATGTTGCTATATTCTATGTATTGTGACACTTTCTTATGTGCTATTTTGACTATAAGGGCGAGCCCGGTTACTTTGTCTTGCCTCCCTCTCTATCTATGGATTTAGAGGTGATTGTTGGAGAAGTTATGTATCTATGTTATGAGTTATGACTCCTTAGCCCTTATTGATGTTGTTTTGCAAGCTATACCTTATTTTTTTCCCCTTATTCTTATTTTGTGTCTTTAATATGCTTCAGTAGGCAATGATGTGTAACGATAAGTTGAGAGCCTTGATTGGGGTTCCTTTGGGTTTCTCATTCACTGTGTCACGTCTAGGCCCTCGGCTTGGGTCGTGACACCTCCAAAGTGTCAACACTTAGTCTTACCTCAAGTGGTACCTATGGCTCAGTATTATTGATAGTCTCGATAACCAAAACTACTCTCACATCATTGTCTTTCCTTGCTTGTTGACACACATTGAACACAACCTCATCCATCCCAAATCCGAACTTGAGTAGACCTTTCTCAATATCTACTAAGGTGCGACCGGTAGCTAAGAAAGGCCTTCCCAAAATGATTAGAACTTCAAAATCAACCTCACAATCTAGAATCACAAAGTCTGCAGGGAATCTGAATTTTTCCACTTTAACCAACACATCACAGAGTACCACTATAGATTTCCTCACTGTTCTATCCGCCATCAACAACCCCATATTAGTTTGAGTAGGGGCACCCAAACCAAGCCTCTTGTAAATCGCAAGAGGTATCAAATTGATACTAGCATCCCAAATCACATAGTTCCCTTGTGAACTCTAAATCTCCTATAGTACAAGGTATAGTAAAAGCACCTGGGTCTTCACGCTTTTGAACCAAGGACTTTGTAGTGATACTACTTCAATGTTGAAGCTGTTAAGAAAGCTCCTGACTTACAGTGTGCTTATTGGTAACCAGATCTTTCATATACTTTGCATATCTTGGCACTTTCTCCAAAGCTTCAATAAGAGGGATATTAATGGTTAGTTGCTTAAGCATGGAGAGAAAGTGCTTGAACTTGCCTTCCTCCTCCCTCTGCTTGAATCTTTGAGGGAAAGGAGGAGGAGGCCTTGAGACGATCTTATACTTCTATGGCTCTTTAGCTACCTCACTCACCCTATCTTTGATACAATCATCTCTTCAACCATATCCTTATCTACAACTATCTTCTCATGAACATCTTCTACCTTAATTGACATAGAAGGATTAATAGTGCTCTTGTCACCTCTAGTAGTAACCACCATATATTGCCCTTTATTCTTTGGATTTTGCACAATGTTGCTAGGCATTGTACCCTTCTGACGCTGATTCAACTGAGTTAACATTTGAGCAAACTATTTCTTAAGCTGTTTAATACCCACAGGATGAGACTATCTTTTGATTAATACTTGAAATATCGAATTTCATGCCCGTTAGAGTTTCATCTTGTGTCTCGGCCTTCTTCAACAATCGATCAAACATCTCCTCAATTCTAGAATTGCTTGCACCTATGTCTCGATTATGTGGTGGCTTCCTCTCCTTAGGTATTGGAAGCTACTGCGGAGGGGGCTAGGATCTCTAACTGCGCGGTCCGATAGTAAGGTGGCTTGGCACATATGGACTAGTTCTGAAACCATCTCTTCTACCCCAATCTGCTTTAGGACCCCTGTTCCTATCATAAGAACCACCTTGGTTGTCTCTATAAGCAACATCTTTACCATAACTCCGACCTTGGTTTCCTTGACCTTGGCCTAATAGTCCTGATTAGACTCTTGGGCATTGGTCCAGAAACTCCCCGTTTGATCATTCACAAAACAAGTATCCTCCTCAAAATGAGGCTCCTCGTACATAGGTATATGTGGAGATCGATGAACTACATTTACTCTTTCATGGTTTTGCTTGATCATAATATCTATGCTTGTACGAAGTTGAGCATATTGTTGCATAATGTTCTTATTGATCTTGGATTGCTTTGAACCAACAATGACAATACATGAACTCCTCATAGAAGCTCTATCCTGTTGTCCCCATGCACGATTCTTGTTGACTAGCTAAATATGCTTGACAATCCTTGCAATTGTTTGATCTAGAAACTTTTGCCAAACATGTCCTCCATAATGGTGTTGGCACAAGCTTGACTATTCTCGTCAAGGGCACGGTAGAATAACTCCACCAAGGCATTGTCAACTATCTTTTGGTCAGGAATGCTCCTCAAACACTTAGTAAACTACTCCCAAGTAGTACTTATCAAATCACCAGGAAGTTGCTCAAATTTGTTGATCTAATCCTTCAATTTGAGCTTCTTCAATCTAGGAAAGTACCTATCCAAAAAGTCCTTCTACAACTCTGCCCAGCTGGTGATTAAACTTTGTGAGAGATCAGATAGCTATAATGTAGCATTACCCATAAGAGACAGTGGGAAAACATAAAGTCCCACAATATCCATAGACAGATTCTCTGTTCCCATCACACTCTTACAAATAAATGCAACATTGTGCAAGTGGATATATGGATCCTCTGATGGTAAGACCACAAATAGCCCATGGTTTTGTAGCATCTGAAGTAACCCACTAGAGACTGTGAACTTTGTGTCAGCCGGTAGTGGTGGCTACACAATAGCCCCGGTCACATCCATAGTAATGGGATTCAACCTATACTGATTCTATTGGTAAGAATTGGTGTCAAACTCCAGAGGTTGTGGAATGTTCTCCAAAGGAGGTAGATTCTCATCCCTATCATTTCAGTTCAAAGCTACATTGGCCACTTTGTTAATATTTTCTAAGACCATTCTTCTAGTAATTCTTTGAATCTTTGGATCAAGTGGAGTTAAGGAATTGCCTTGACTCTAAGTGTTGGGCATATACTACTAGTATACTCCGCAAATAATAAAAATAAAAATAAACACAAAAGTAAAATAAAAGGATTAACACGCAAATTACTTCAATGAATCAACTTAAGTCTAGCCGTATTCCCCCACAACGGCGCCAAAATCTTTGATGTTGCCCAAGTGACACCTCCTTTTAGAGGATAAAGCGATCAGTGTGAAGATATAAAACCTAACCAAGGTTAGGGTCAAACCCAAGAGAATACGTAGACTCAAAGGAAATTCGTCAATAAGCAATTCAAGTAATCAAAAAACTCAATTCCCTAAAGGGGTTTTGCAATATTCAATAAGAAAATAAACTAAACTAAATACTAAAGAAGAGAATCAATAATGGAGAGCAACATGGGTATTATGTTCCCCATGATTTACTAACTCAATATCACCAGATAACCCAATTCTTGACTAGAGTATAGTATGCAAGGCGGTAATTTAACTTCACCAAACCCTTTGGTCCATGTGAGAGGCTAATTTCACTATGTGGCTTAGCCCATCTCCATAGTGTGCAATACTAACTAATACCTATAATTCCAGTCAACCTACCCTTGGTCTAGTTTGGTTGATTAGATGAGAACACATCATCAAATCCTATTAATCAATCTCTTTTCCTATTCATTACCACCTGGATCAAGAAGGTAACATTAGTCAAGTTTTAATATTGGCCGCCGCTAGAAAACATGAAAAACGAAGAGAATTGATTAAGCATGCAAATACCCATTCCAAGAATGGTAAATTACCAGAATTTATTTGGTTAGATATTTATGGTTCCCACAACCCCAAGTTGTGGATTTAGCTACTCATGCTATAGGTAGATGAAGAAATCATGAATTGAGAAAACATAATTAAGCACTTACCCGATTGAGTTGAAAATCAAGCAAAGCCAAATCTGATTGAGAATTATAAGATTGAAGATCAAATTAATTCATAAGTGTATTCTCCTCCAAATATTGAGGTCTCCAAGTACAAAACCCTAAAAGTACTTTCTAATGACATTCTCTACTGTACTTCTCTGGAAAATATCCTAAAAAGTACTATTTGTAGTATTTACAATTAAGTCCTAAAAAAATATAAAAATTGATCGGTGAACCCCACGAAACCTACTTACGACTCGTAGAGGCTTCCACCAGTCATAATTAGGGTTTCATATTTAGCTTCTTGAATCTTGGACTTCACTGCCATGAATCCACTTTATGAGTCATAGACTGATTCACGACTCGTATTGTACTCTCGTAAACGTCATCTACATCAACTGGTCCTTTACTGGAAATCTTCACGAAATTTCTCTATACGACTGGTAGAGTGATCTATGACTTGTATAGAGGTCTCACATAGCTAAACTTCAAAAATCATACTTCACTGGAATTTATCACGAAACCCTCCTCTATGACTCGTAGAATGCTCTACGATCCATAAAGGCTCTCGTAAGTTACCAAAAACCAGAAAAGTCTGTAATTTCCCCCCAAAGTCATGCCAACTTGTTTTCCTGCAAAACTAAACACAAAAACACGTAAAAATCATAAATATCACATTGAGAACACACAAAATCCTATGTCTTATACATTAAATGTGCTATATTTTGGCAACACATCTGTTGAGAGGTTGGAAAGTGAGCTTATGGAGGCTGCTAGATAAGCCTCTATTATGTGGATCGATAGACATGTGAGCAGGAGAGAGTGAAGGATGTTTGACCTGTAGGATATGTCATCATTACTGTAGAGACCACCCAGCAGGTTGAGGGTGGAGAGACATAGATTGAGTCTAGCACCTAGATATGTCCCTTTTTGACCCTTATATTATATTTCATTTTATTTTTATTGCATTGAAGATAATGCAAAGCTTTTTTTATGGGGTGTGGGTAGTTATAAGCCTTGGAGAAGTCTGAGCAACCAAGGCCTATATCTACCCTAATTTTTTAGTCCGTGGGATTTTCTTACATGTGTTCTCTTCCTAAAGACATTTAATTTCTATTGGACTAGTACGTTTAGGATGTGTAAGTAATACTAGTAGCATATTGTACTGATATCTATGGCATATCTTAGTGTATCTTGAAAAATGATACCCATTTGTTTTTTAGATTGATGATGTGTTGTCAGGTAGTTCTAATGACAATCATGTCGAATCGATGATTGATAGTGTTTGTTCTGACAAGATAGGGCTTACTTGTGAGGAAAAGCATGATCTTAGAGTCTATGTTAACAGTGTATTCAGTGCTAAGTGTGTGTGAGCATTATTGCATGATTTTTATGCTATGTTTCAATCCAGAACTTGCCTATTACTATGACTAAGACTGTAGGTTAATTGATCAGGAAATGATCATAGGCTGTTGTTTATAATAGTCCATTTAGCCTAAAATAGACAACCAAATACACTGTGTACCCCTTGATCCTAATATTTGAGCCTTACATGTACCTTTTCTTTGTAAATACCTGAGTAACCAAACCTTTTGTCTATGTAATCTTGAAATCAGCCCTAGTCCCTCCTTGAATATTATGCAGCTCGACTCAGGCTAAAAGCCTAAGCTTAGGTTGGCTATCAAAAGTGGCCCTGGTTCATAGGTTAGATATTGTGCACCTCAAGTCAGGCCATCGAAGTTAAGGGTGGCTATTGCAAGGTAATCACAATAAGATAGGGAAGAAAGCGCAGTAATACAATGAAAAAGGGATAAATATGAAGTGGGTGCGAGAAAAACAAATAGATGCCAAAAATGTGAGTTGAAGAAAAATAATTGAGAAAAATAAAAGGCAATGAGCTGAATATTAGAATGAGAGCACCCAAAAATGTTTGGAACATGAAAAGGGGATAAATGAGTTAAAAAATATTATTGTTTGCAGGGCAAAGTGTGAAATAGCATAGTGTCAAGGAGGGAAATTAGTCACTATTTTTCAAAAATATCATATGATCCCCTCGAACCCACGTTACAAGCTAAGAAAGTCCTATAGTGATCCCAATTCAATTATTCAAAGGTCATGGTCATGAATATAAGGGTAAGCTATGGTATTGCATATAGTGTTTGAAGATCGATTGTGAGTGTGAGTGTTTTTTTCACCCTAGAGTATTGAATCTACAATTTTGAGCGGGATATGGGACTTCTTTTATGTGAGCGCACCTGAATTACATTGTTGACTATAGGCTATCTCAGTGATTATTGCTTATCTATGCTTCCTTACTTGTCATAGTTGCACTGTCAGGTATTAATCTACTTGAGTTTGTTTGATAACTGTCTTGAATATATGCACTAATGAGTTTGACTAGGTATCTGTGATTGATTGAGAGCTGATTTATACGATGAGATTGAGATCTATGTGTTGTTGTATTGCTTATGTTAGATTGGGTCCTTCGTTTGAGGACAAGCAACAATAAGTTGAGGGTGTCGATATGCCACAAAATATGACACTTTTTGATGCTTTGAACTTAGAATTTTGTGTGTTCTGAAAGCGATGTTAGTAGGCTTTATGTGTTTTATGTTGATGTTGCAAGATTTCAGGAGTTGAGAAGTTTTTGGGCTAAATTTGAAAGATTTCCACCTTTTGAGGTTTTACGGGATCTTTTACGATTTGTGGTTCACTCCATAATACGTCAGATAGGATTTATAGGTCTGATACACTGAAGGAATAATTTTTAGAAGTTCAAACCACGTGTTACAAGGATAGCTCTTAGACCATTTGATGACCCGTACATTAGTTTGTGCCTTAAGGATCAAAGATTTTGTATAGTTGCGAAAGAATTACCGGACGAAACCTAATATGGGTCGTAAGTCAGAAGATAGTCGGTAGGAAGGGGTTTGTACATTGAAGACAGTTTATGAAGAATGCAATCCACGAAGCCAGTCTACCCGTCTTGAATGCAACTATGACCCATAATTATTGTCACGCCCCAAATCCCGTTAGGGCAGCCGGCACCCGTTGCCGATAAGGCTCGGGAGAATCAACCTATATCTATGCACTTTCTATACACTTTATAACGGATTTCTATAATTTAACATGCCTTTATGCAGGTAAATAG
>JAOTQR010002710.1:0-18984 GCA_025774065.1 Solanum ossicruentum | reverse complement strand
CTGTAGAATTGTTCATGTCGTCATGTGTGTTTGTATCAATAATAGTGCCTAATCGGCACTAGTCACGGTCCCGGGGTTGGGCTGTGACATCAGTCGTAATTGGCATCAAGTCTAAATTATGTGCTCCACGTGATCTTTGTTTTTACCTGCACAAGAATATTGAAGAAAGAATCAATAATAACTTATAGAAGTTCTATATATTGATTGAAGAACGTCTAAAATCTTTACACAGACAACAAATATATTATGAGTTAAAGTAGAAAAAGAACGATAATATTTATGGAACACTATATCAAGAACAATTAATTAGTCAGCAATTACTGTACTGAATTGAATACAATTTATGGAGTGGATTTAGGGATATGTCTTTTGGTCTGTTATTACTGTGTAGTTGCCATTGATACTCCTTTACTTCCACCGGCGATCATTAATGAACGAAGGCCAACAATTGACTCCGGGCCACACGGGGTGGCCCGTGTTTGGCAGCATGTTTGAGCGTAGCGATTAGTCACACAAAAGACTAATGGTTTGTTAAGTGAATATTTTGATGATGAACAAACTGATTCAAGGACCAGGTCGACAATCAGGTTAAAGTGCAGAAATGTCTGTGGGATACAACTATTAAAGCTGTCTTGGTTGGTGAAATGTCACCTTCATTGTACTGGAGGCCAGCGGTCCATTAGACGTCCTCCATTGCAGTATAAAGGAAACTTGTCCAAAAAACAAACACAACTTTTGGAAAATCACAAAATGAATATCCATATTGCTCTAAAAGTTCTCTCTTGGCTCATAATGAGAAGATACATCATCTACATTCGAGGGACCTGATAGAAGATGTCTATAGTTTCTTTTTATATATGTTGTTGTGTTGTGTTGTTACATTGTAAGATCACGTCAAAGTATATAAAAGAACGTTGATAATTGTTTAATTCTGGTTGAAAGTTGTAGATCTCATTGCTGTGTTTAGGCCTTGAGGTGTTTTCGTGTAGTAGTCCAACTTCATCTGGGAGGTGAGATGTAGACTAGTTTTAGTTTTTTGCTCATAACTTGTAGCTGGGGTTGCAAGTAGGAATTGTGAGAGAGTGAAACAAATAAATCGTGTATATTATATTTGGTTACTTTGCTCATTCATTTAGTGGATGTTGAATTTTGGAAATCCTATTGGAAAGATCATAGTTGTTTCTCCCTTGAACAAGGAGTTATTCCACATAAAATTTATGTGTTAAGTTCCTTGTTGTTCTTCTTTATTTACTTTTTGTTTATATCACTTTACTAGTTGTGGACGCATATATACTCAACAAGAGATATCAAACCAGGGATCTCTAAAAGGTTCACACTTAGAGATAGTCTAAAGATATGACTGCTCCACCTAATCTTGAAGAAGGACAATCATCCACCAGGTCCCCGAGATTCGATGGCCAGTTTTATGGTTGGTGGAAGGATCGTATGCATGACTTCCTTATGGCTGAAGATACCGAGTTGTGGGTCATCGTTCTTGATGGGCCATACATCCCTACAATCAAGTGAAGGAAGGGGAGACAACTAGGTTTGTTCCTAAAACTAGGCACTAACACTCTGAGGAAGATCGAAAGAAGATTGAAAAGAACTACAAAGCTAAAAAGCTGATAGTTTGTGGTATTTGAGTTGAAGAGTATAACAAGATTTCAGCCTGCAAATTTGCAAAGCAGATATGGGATTGCCTTAAAAATGTCCATGGAGAAACAAAGCAGGTAAAGGAATCAAAAGTAGATATGGTTACCTCTCAGTATGAGGATTTTATCATGATGGAAGGAGAGTCCATACATGATATGCATACCAGGTTCACAGCCATGACCAATGAGTTGAAGTGTTTGGGTGAACCTATAAGTTAGATTAAGCAAGTGAGGGAAATTCTCAAGGTTGTTCCAAAATTTTAGGAAAGCAAAGTGGATGCCATTACAGAAGCCAAGGACCTAAAGAAGTTGACGATGAATGTCCTCATTGGCAACCTTCAAACCCATGAGTTGGATAAGCAGCATGACACTGCCAAGAGAGAGGAAAAGAAGGATAAGACTTTGTCATTAAAATCAGCCTATAGTGATGGAGAGATTGATTATGTAGATATGACTTATCTTACCAAAAGTTTCAAAAAGATTATAAGAAAGAACCATGGCTTTACAAAGAAAGGGAATGCTGGTAGACTTCAGAGTAATGTGGAGTTGTGTCATGGGTGTGGAAAGCCAGGACACTATGTTAGAGAGTGTCATCTTGATAAAAATGACTACAAAGATAGTTCCAAGTTTGTAAAATACAAAAGGAAGGACCCGGTTCCAAAGAAATTCAGAAGAAAGGACGTAGCTGATAGGATAATAATGAAAGCCCTAAAGGTTTTGGGCAACTCTTCCAGCGACTCTGAAGATGTTGAACAACCTAAAAACTCATCTATGTTAACCATAAAAGATGATGATGAAATCTTTGACAACTAGTTTGCATTCATAGATCAGTCAAATGATGAAGAAGATGAAGAAGATAAAGCAGAAGAGGTAACATTGCTTGATCTAAAAGAAAATTTAGATCTTTATTCTACCAAGAAATTGCAAAAGCTTGCTTGTGTTCTCATTGATTCCATTTGTGAATTGATTGCCAAAAAATATTTGTTAAACAATAGTGCTGATGTTTCTCAATATGAAAAAACTATTTTTAACAAATCAAGTATCTGACTTGGAGGTAAAAGTTTTGGCTTTAGAAGCTAAGAAAAATGAGCTCTTGAACTCGATGGAAATTTAGTTTAGATCTGTTGTTAAACTAAAGGGTAAAACTAGTGAAAATGAACTTATCCTAGAGGAGAAACTGAAAGACTCTAAGTTGAAGTTGATGCTTGCCTTAGAAAGGAATGTTGTGTTGGAGTAGGACCTGGTCAAGATCAAGGATAATCTGAACAAGTCCTTGAAATGGACTACCTCATCCAAGCTTTTAGGGGATATGTCTGACTATAGGGGAGATGAAAAAAAGGGTATAGGATATGTGAACAAAATTGACCTTCCCTATAATCCTTACAATGAATATGTTTCTGTTGTTGACAACTTGTTGTGCTTACACTATGGTAGAAATGGTTACTTAAAAGGCAACTGTGAAGTTCTCAAAAGAACTCTGAAAAAAAAAAGCATTCTGATTACTTTGGAAGTAAGAGATTGAATGAGGGATCAGGTCCCAAATCAAAATTAAATAATGGGCAATTGCCTCATTGGACCAAGAAAATTGTAATTAAGCCTTTGTCTCGTTACTGGGAACTCAGACTGAATGGGTTACCAAAACTAACAAATAAGTTTTATGCATGAACAATATGGGGGAAGCAATCAATGTTGGTTCATGGGTAGTGGATGCTCTAAACATATGACTAGAAGGACTAAAAACTTCCTTTCCGTGAAGGAAGTTCAAGGAGGAAGTTCAAGGTGTCAGTGTGTCGTGTGGTGATGGTAAGAAAGGATACATTATGGGAATTGGCAATATTGGGAAGTGTTTTGAGAAAGCTATTGGAGATGTTACTATATTCATAGTTTAAAGTATAGTTTTCTTAGTGAATCTCAAATTTGTGACAAAGGGAATGAGGTAAAATTCTTATCCCACAAGTGCAGTTTAACCAACTTATTGACTAAAGAAGTGATCCTCACTGCTAAAAGGTGTAGAAATATGTATGTAGTTGGTCTCAGAACTACCAAGGAAGATAATCTTACGTGTCTCAAGGTACATGATGAATCTAGTGATCTGTGGTATAGAAGATTGGGTCATGACAATCATCTTTATTAAGTAAACTTATTTCAAAGGACCTGGTTCGAGGACTGCCTAAGATAAACTTCAACAGTGTTAAGTTGTATGCAACATGTGCAAAGGGAAGCAGTCAAAGAGCTCATTCAAATCCAAAAATGAGGTTAGTACCACCACGCCTATTGAACTTATTTATGTTGATAAATATGGTCCAGTTAAGGTTGAAAGTCATGGTGGCACGAAACACATTTTGGTGATTGTTTATGACTACTCAAAGTACACTTGGGTGAATTTTCTGAGGTCCAAGGATGAAGCTGCTGAGTAACTAATAACTCTCATCAAGCTAGTTCAAAATCATTAGAAATAAAGTATTAGGGATCAGTTCCGATCATGAAACAAAGTTTGAGAATTCCAAGCTTAATAGTTTTTTATTGATGAAGGAATCCACCATAATTTCTCAGTTCCTAGGGCTCCATAGCAAAATGGAGTCGTGGAAAGGACAAATAGAACACTGGTGGAAATTGGAGGAACAATGTTGATTGCATCCGGTCTGGCTAAGAATTTCTGGGCTGAAGCAGTCAACACTACTGGTTATGTGAAAAATAGGTGTCTGATCAGGTTCCTTAAGAACAAGACCCCCTATGAACTCTTGTTTGGAAGGAAACCTAGCATCAGTCATTTGCCAGCTTTTGGTTATAAGTGTTTTATGCTCATAAATGGCAAAGAAGATGTTACAAAGTTTGACTTGAAAAGTGACGATGGTGTTTTTGTTGGATACCCCACTAACAACAAATCCTATAGAGTATTCAACAAAAGGACCCTCTGTGTTGAAGAAAGTGTGCATGTCATTTTTGATGAATTGAGAAATATTGAAAACCTTGGTGATAAAGATGATTTTGATCTGGAAGAGTTACTTGAAGTTTAGAAGGACAGCCTGATCAATGATCCCTCAACTGATGTTGTTCCTCTCAATGGGGATATGATTGATGATGGAGATATTAATGGTAGAGCTATCAATATGTGTCGACCTACACCATCCGAGCTAGCCCTTACAGGCTTTGAATTTGACAGGTCAGGCCGGGTTAGCCCCTTTTTTTATGGGCTAGAAAATGGCTAGCCCAACCTATTAGTACATGGGGCACGAACCTTATCGTGTCAGCCTATATTTTACAATATGGGCCAACCCATATTGTAAAAGCCCTACAAATCAATAGACATATTCAGGAACGGCTAAAGAGCCTATTTTTTAAATAAGCTCCAAAAGTTGTGGCCCAGCCTTGCTAAATCATGGGTTAGGCCAGGCCGGCCCAACAGGCCTAGCCAATATTGACGACTCTAGTTGATGGGGAGTTCATAGAGGGATCCTAGTACGTCTTCAAGAGATCCTGAGGAAGCTGATGCTGGTCATGATCAAATTTGGACACTTCTCAACCAAAATATGATGATAGTCCTGATGCTATAAGGAGCCAAAGTTAGTCGGCTGGAAGGGTGTCTAGATAGAAACATCAGTCCTCCTATCCTATTGATAATCTAGTCTCTTATTTGGACTCTAAAATCCAAACAAGGTCCAAGCCTAGAAATCTCATGTCCTTTGCTGTATTTTTCTGCTCTATTGGACCAAAGAATGTTAAAGAAGCTCTCAAAGATGCAGACTGGATGAATTCCAAACAAGAGGGGTTGCTCCAATTTCAGAGAAGCAAGGTGTGGCATTTGATCCTTAGGCCCTCTGATAGATCTATGATAGGGACTAGGTGGTTATTTAGAAATAATATGGATGAAAATAATACCATTACTAGAAACAAGTACAGACTGGTAGTGCAAGGATTCAATCAAGAAGAAGGCATTGACTATGATGAAACTTTTGCTATAGTTGCCAGAATGGAAGCTATCAAAATTCTAATTGCTTTTGCCACTTATATGGAGTTCAAATTATTCCAAATGGATGTGAAGAGTGCCTTTTTAAATGGGTACCTTAAGGAGGAGGTCCTTGTGAACCAATCACCAAGCTTTGAGAATAAACCATTTCTGGTTCTCCAGATCAGAATGGTGTAGCAGAAAGAAGAAACGGAACCTGAAAGCTACCTAAGTCCTTATGGATTGAATTTTTTGAGACGGCAATGTATATATCAAATTGAGTTCCAACCAAAGTTGTTCCAAAAACACCCTTTGAATTGTTCAATGGTTGGAAACCTAGCTTGACACATATACACGTATAAGGATGCCCATCTGAAGTAAGAATCACCAATCCACAAGAAAAGAAACTGGATCCTAGGACCATTAGTGGATATTTCATTGGATATGCTGAAAGGTCTAAAGGATACAGATACTATTGTACATCTAAAGACACTAGGATTATGGAATCAAGAAATGCAAAATGTCTTGAGAATCACTTGATTAGTGGAGGTGATCAATTTGACAATACAATTTCTGCAAGAGATCGACCTTCCACTTCAAGTCAAAGATTGACTGTCATTCATAATTCCCCTCAAGTACAATTGGGTGTTGAACAACCAATAAACGAGATCCCATAAGATGCTGAAAATGTTCCTATAGATCAAAATGTTCAAGCAATTCTTGAATCTCTTAAACAACCAGTTGAACAGTATTATCCAAAAGAAAATGTTGGTGCAACATTAAGAAGATCTACTAGAGAAAGGAAATCAGCAATTCCTAGCGATTTTATTGTATATTTACAAGAATTTGACATTGGAGTAAAAAATGATCCAAGTCCTTTTCACAAGCCATGAATTGTAAAGAGTCTAAATTGTGGTATAATGCCATGAAAGAATAGATGAATTCCATGAAAAGTAATGAAGTCTGGAATCTTGTCGAGTTGCCTAATGGTTTTAAAGCCATTTTGGATGTAAATGGATCTTTAAAACTAAAAAGGACTCATTAGGCAACATAGAAAGATATAAAGCAAGACTTGTTGCTAAAGGATTTGCTCAAAAAGAAGGAATTAATTACACAGAGACCTTTTCTCCTATGTCTAAAAAGGATTCCTAACAAATTATATTGGCATTTTTTGCACACTTTAACTTAAAATTACAACAGATGGATGTGAAAATCATATTTCTCAATAGTGATCTAGAGGAGGAGGTTTATATGAAACAATCAAAAGGATTCTCCTCTGGTAATGCTGAGCACTTGGTATGCAAGTTAAAGAAATCCATATATGGACTAAAACCAACCTCCCGTAAATGGTAGTTAAACTTTCATAATGCCATCTCTTTATTTGACTTTGTTGAGAATATTATGGATCAATGTATATATCAGAAGGTTAGTATGAGTAAAATATGTTTCTTAGTTCTATATGTAGATGATATCTTACTTGCATCCAATGACAAGGGAATAGTATATGAGGTGAAACAATTTCTTTACAAAAATTTTGACATGAAAGACATGGGTGATGCGTCTTTAGTTATTGGCATTGAGATTCATCGAAATAGACATCAAGGTACTTTAGGTATATCTCAAGAAAGCTATATCAATAAAATTTTGGAGAGATTTTAAATGAATGATTGTTCACCAAGTGTAGCTCTCATTGCGAAGGGTGACAGATTCACTTTGAATCAGCGCCCGAAGAATGATCTTGAGAGGGAGCAAATGAAGGACATTCCATATGCTTCTTCTGTCGGAAGCTTGACGTTTGCTCAGGTTTGTACAAGACCTGACATAGCATTTACTGTTGGATTGTTAGAAAGATATCAGTGTGATTCAGGTCTAGGCCACTGAAAAGCTGCAAAGAAAGTCTTAAGATATCTTCAACGGACAAAAGACTACATGCTTATATATAAACTATCAAATGACTTGGAAGTCATTGACTACTCTGATTCAAACTTCACTGGTTGTGTTGATTCATGAAAATCAACTTTAGGATATATTTTTATGCTAGCCGGTGGAGTTGTATCTTAGAGAAGTACCAAATAGACTACGGTCACTACTTTCACTCTGGAGGCTAAGTTCTTTTCTTATTTTGGGCTACCTTACATGGTGTATGGTTAAAAAGTTCTATTTCTAGGCTTGGAATTGTCGACTCTATAGCTAAGCCATTACATTATGTTGTGACAATTTAGTTATTGTCTTTATGGCTGAGAATAACAAAAGTGGTAGTCGAAGCAAGCATATTGACATAAAATATCTAGCCATAAGAGAACATGTTAAAGATAAGAAAGTAGTCATTGAACATGTCAATACTGAAGCAATATTAGCTGATCCTATAACTAAAGGCATGCCACCACAGAAATTTAAGGATTATATAGTCACAATGGAACTTAGTCCTAGTGTCCCACTATGTAACATTTCTTTGTAACTATAAATGTTCATGAAGCTCTATTTTATATGATAATTCTTGTTAAGTGTGTATGCATTCGGTTTTACTTTTAGAATTATCACTAAAATATGAACCTAAAATAAACATTAAGTTTATTCATTAATTTATATAGGCTAAGATTTAGAAGCATAGTAAATTATGATACATGAAAGATACTACTCGCCTTCAAAGGAACTGTCACCATGATTCATGTATTATGTTTCACTTTGGGGTTAAAGTGATGGACTAAGTGGAAGAATGTTGGAATGTTGGCCACATTCCATGGATAGTGGTCCGTAACTTCCATAACCTCTATGGATGTAGTTTGTAACTTTCGTAGAAGTTGCAACTAACACTACATCCACTACCTATGGAAGTTACACAACTACATCCACTAATCCACTACCCTTTTAACTTCCCCACTACTCCACTACTTCACAACTCTTCAACTTTCCACTAACTTCTCACTATTATTCTTGATGGTAGAATAGCTATAAATAGGGGTGCATCTGGTTAAAGGTTCCTAAGCACAAATCTCTTTTTTGCACTCCACACCATCTTAAGTGAGGTTTGAGTGCTTAGAAGACTTCTCAGGAAGTGGAAAGCAAATGACAACGATTCCGACTACATCGCCAACAATGGCTAGAGGTATATCGATCTACTATTCCACTGCACTATTGGTCTATGTTTCCTTATAGAAGGCACTTGGCAACAACTTTTTTTATTACCATATATCGAATGTCATTGTCTAAAATTCTATTCGTAACAACAAATAAATTATTGCAAACCGCGATAATCTCCAATGCGAAAAATTTATGCAACAAAAAATAATGTTGTTGCCAAAAGCTACGTCAACACAACCATTTTTTCGCTGTAATAGATAAACTTTTGTTGTTAAAAAGGATCCTATTTTGACTGGCTAGCACTGATTATTGGGTGTGATTTAAATTTATAAATAACATTAAGGTTTATATTTAATTAGTTCTGAATTGAATAATGTTGGGACAATCAAGACTGGATGTTACTAACCATTTTCCTTTATGTTTGATATGTTAATATTCTAATACTAAAACAGGATGTAGGTTATCAAATAAAATCTACAAAAAAACAATTTATAAAGGATGTAAGATCAACACACGTACCCAAGTGAATCCTGATGGTTGGTGTTCAAATTACATTTTTTTTTGGGTAAAATTCTTTTGAAGGCATGAAATATTTAAAAATCTTCATATAATAAGAATCTGAACTATTTAAAATCTTATAAAAATTGATTTGAAGATGGGTTGGGGTTGAATTTTTTCTGGAAGAAGGATATTTAAATAATAATTTTAAAATTTTAACAGAGGGGTATTTTTTTAATGGAAAACTAGCGAAGGGTATTTTTGCTCTATTTCTTATAGTTAAGGGGTATTTTTAGCTCTTTTCATTTATGTTAGGACGAAAGATATTTTTGAGCCAAAAATAAAAATATAACAGATGGGTATTTTTGAGCCAAAAATATGATTGAGAGGTATTTTTGAGACAAAAATATAACGGAAGGGTATTTTTGAACCAAAATATAACGGAGGGGTATTTCTGCTCCCTTTTATTTTTATTATTAAATGCATTTTTTAAATTATTTTAATTAATTTTTATTTTATATATTTTTAATAGTTACCACATTTCATAACTTCACTTTTTTGTTGCATGTTGATTTGAAATCATATAGTTGGCAGAATTTTAGAAAATTATATATATATATATCTAGTATTTTCAATTTTTGTGGATGATATTTTGAGATGAGGATTTTTCGAAAACTGTCTCGCTATCTTTATGATATAGTGGTAAGGGCTGCGTATATTTTACCCTCTCCAGATACCACTTGTGGGATATCACTCGTATGTTGTTGTGTATATACATAGTATTTAAGAATGTTCTTGCTGTCGTCCAAATATTTTAGTTTGCATTATAAAGGAAAAATGTTTACTTGTCTATATATATTTTACGTCACAACAACAATAACAACGACGATAGTATACTTAGTGAAATCTTACAAAGTAGGGTATGAGGAGAGTAGAATATGTGCAGACCTTACTACAACCTTATGGAGATAGAGAGACTATTTTCGAAAGATCCTCAGCTCAAATGTATCCGTCTGAAGTAAAAGAAGAAAACATTATATATAAGTCATGGCTAAAATGAAGAATAATGTCAATTCTACAAGATACAAATAATAGAAGGGGCATAATAGTCAAAAGCAGTAACAATACAATCAGAACAATGCGATTAATTCTATATGGTACGCTCCAGGAGGGTACCCTTAGCATGGATGACAGTTGAAGAACCATTGCTGATTTCCCAAGAGAACCACCTGGAGACCTTATTGTCACAACATAATCACCCACGAAAGAAAATACTCTAACACAAAACTATGTAGTAAACTAAATAACCTAGTCTTCATATAATTAGAAGTTTTCAATGAACAATAGTTGGAGAGAAATAACAATCATCATCCTCTACTCAATGTTTATGAAGCCTCTATACTCATCTAGAAGGTGCCAAGACAAACCCTAGGCTACCTCAAATGAAATAAATTTTAACACTCAAAAGAAAGAAAAGTAAGGCTCTTCCGAATAACAAGGGGGGTTCACCAACTTTGGAAGTAAGAAGCTGGATCTCAACGATGCACTGACTGAAGTCCTCAATCACTTGTATCTGCATCATTAACGATACAGGTCCAAATGGACATTAGTGCATGGACTATACTAGTATGTAAGAATGGCCAAAGTAAACAAGTAAAGTCTGACTCAAAACAATCACTCAACTCGGAACTCAACTCCTCAACTCATAACTCTACTTAGTGAATATGCAAAGTTAAAGTTTAAAATTATTCTTTGAAAATAGACTCAGTGTGATGCAACTCGATTTAAAACATGATATGCTCAACCAACTGTTGCTTGGGAATTTCTCTTAATCGACATAATTCCCACCACCTTTAATTTGGTGATGTAAAATGAAGGCGACGTTGTTGCCACGCTCGTCCTAAACTTGCCAAGGTAAAGGACAATCAACGCTCTCTTGGATCCAAAATATATGTCTATCTTTTGGGACATGAGTCGCTAGAGTTAACTGCACAACTATCCTACTTTGGCAATGTAGTTTATGGGTTAGAGTAATTATTTACCTGCTCCCGTATCAGTGTTTGACACACTTCCCAATACTAAAACACGTTCATGATAGTCAACTCAAAAACATCCATTTTAGATTATATATCAATTCAACTCAATTGCTCAATAACTCAACTAATCAGGGTAACAATCATGCATACAATCATTACTCAAACTCAACCTCAAACAATCACTTATACTCCATTCAATCATGCTCATTAAACAATATAATTAAGATGCTCAAGTATGATGCAAACAGATAATATGCTTCTCATACTCAGTTACTACTCAAGTTACTCTACCAAGATATTCAGGCTCATGGTCTCCATGCAGTCAATATATAATATCTCATATAATAATGCAATTTAGAGCATATGTTGTCAAGTAGAAGTCTAGTATCCTAATATTATATAAATAGCAATACAACACATAAGTTTGTTCATACATGCTCATGAGGACGCAATGGCGCAGACAACCATTCAAAATTAATTTTGATGCTTAGCCTCATACGAATTCGGAAAAATACAAACCACATATGAAATGTGATTAGAAACAACATTTCATACTCAATGGCGCAGTCAAATATTTCATACGAAATCTTTGCGACTTAATGTGAGTCTCACTCCCAATGCCATTTTTAGCCAAATTACACCATAGGGCTCAAAATGAGTCTGAATGATAAAGATCAAGCAAAAAAGGAAGAGAAAAGAGAACAAAATAAAAGGATATGTGGATTAAATTCAATTATTGAAATTATGGGTAATGAGGGACTAAAATCCTTATCTCTCAATTGATTTCAACAACCCAAATAAAACCCTAGCAAGAAAAATTAAAGGGAACCAAGAACCACAAATGGCAACACTTTAATTAATCAAACAAATAAGTCAACTAACAATTCTAAGAGTTCGCCCTAATTACTCACTAGAAAGATACTACAATTTGAGAATTTAATACTCAACATAGTCTAAGTCTTTCAAATACTAAAATATGACTATTTATACCAAGTAAATAAAAGAAGACATTTCCTTTACAATTTTAAACTTAATGAGTGTGAGCCTTGTTTAGTTGCCTTTTTTTCAAATACTTGAATTCAGTAATAGCCATTTGAAGACATGACCTCTTTTCTCCCTTCTCCTCACTTTGATAGACCTTCCACACATTTTAAATCTTTCTTTAGTGACACTCAAGATCATTTAACACTTTCTTTTTCACAAACATTGCTTGCAGGTATTGGAGATCTTTTGCTTGACTCCTTGTGCCACTCATGTTGGTGTTATCAATGTTTTACATGTTATCATCCTTCCCTTCTTGAAAAGAATTTGTCCTTGAATCCAAATATCACCTACAACACAAGGAGATGAATCACTAACATTGAAAACTCTATGAACATTATACTTACTTGGCAAGTCAATCATGTAGGCATTGTCATTGATTCTCTTGAGTACTTTGAAAGGACCATCTCCTCTTGGGCTTAGCTTTCCTTTTCGAATATGTGGAAACCTCTCTTTCCGAAAATGTACCCACACCTAATCATTTAGGTTGAAGACTACTTCCTTTCTTCATTTGGGTTGAAAATTACTTCTTTTCTCCCACAATTCTTTCGAATAGCCACCTTTGAATTGTTTTTTTCGATAGTCACTTTAACCTTGACATGAATGTTTATCATCTCCTTTGCCCTTTTCTTGACATCTAGGCTCAAAACAATAGTACTAGATAATAGAGTCATGGTTAGTGGACACAAAAGTTTAAAGCCATAACATGCCTAAAATGGTGACATTCCAATAGAGAAGTGGAAAGACCGATTATATGCAAATTCAACAAGGGTAAATGGTCTCCCCAAGTAGTTTGGGTTCCTCTGATCATGAATCAAAGCATGCTTCCAAGAGTCTTATTAACTACTTCAGTTTGTCCATCCGTTTGAGGGTGGCAAGAAGTAGGGAACATAAGTTTTGTACTAAGTGTACCCTATAGACTCTTCCAAAAGTGACTAAGAGATTTGGAATTCCTATCAGTAACAATGGTTTGAGTGGCTCCATGCAATTTAAGAACACTAATAACAAATAATGATACTACATGAGATGCATCATCACATTTATGGCATGGGATAAAATGAGTCATTTTAAAAAATCTTTCTACTACCACAAATATGCTATCATTTCCATTTTTAGTCCTAGGAAGACCCAACACAAAATCCATAGAGATATCCATCCATGGGCCACTAGGAGTAGGGAGAGAGGAATATTTACCTTGGGGCCGAGTCATAGATTTGACATGCTTACAATCGAGACATTGTCCACAAATTCGCTCTACATCATGCTTCATCTTGGGCCAAAAGAATTGATCCTTTAGAATTTTAAGTGTTTTGGGTATCCAAAAATGTCCCATCAAACCACTACTATGAGCTTCCTTAACATGTATCTCTCTCCACAAGCTCATAGGAACACAAGATCGTCCATTCTTGAACAAAATACCAATTGAAACCTATCAACCCACTTCCCTTGGGTAAGATTATGAAAAGTATCTTTGAAGTAGGAATCCCTAGAATAAAACTCCTTTAAGCACTCAAATCCCATCATTCTAAAAGCTAAGGTAGTCACCAACATAAATCTTTTTGATAAAACATCCGCTACCACATTTTCCTTCCCTTGCTTGTAGTTGATAACATAGGGAAAGGTTTCAATAAATTCAACCCACTTTTCATGTCGCTTGTTAAACTTGGTTGCCCCTTTAGATGCTTCAAGGACTCATGATCAGCCTTTATCACAAACTCTCTGTGCCACAAGTAGTGTTGCCAATAAGCTAACACCCACACAAGTGCATACGATTCCTTGTCATAATTGAGTACTTGAGAGTAGCCCCCTTTAGCTTTTCACTAAAGTAAGCTAATGATTTTCCTTCTTGCATCAATATACCACCTATTCCAATACGTGAAGCATCACATTCAATTTCAAAGGTCTTATCAAAGTTGGGTAGTTGAAGCAGTGGTGAAGAATTCAACATCGATTTTAAGGCTTCAAAGGAATTCTCTTGTTCTTCCCCCCATAAAAAAGGTACATCTTTCTTGGTTAACTCAGTCAAAGGAGAAGCAGTTGAACTAAACCCCTTTATAAATCATCGGTAAAAACTTGCTAACCCATGAAAACTTCTTACCTCAGTTGCATTGGTTGGAGTTGGCCACGACTTGATGGACTCTACCTTCTCTTCATCAACCTCTATCCTATTAGCACTAACCAAAAAACCCAAAGCACAACTTTTTGAAAAAATAATAAGAACTTCTTATGTCACGATCCAAGCCTAGGGTCTAGACGTGACATGGCGAATGGGGAATCCGAAGGAACCCGAAATATGTCTCTTAGCATATCACATACACATCCTTGGTTGCGGAAGAAAAACAAAATAACAAATAAGTAATATGAAACATAAGGAAAGCAGGACTAAGGGAGTCTCGCATAAAGACGTAAGTATGATAGAAGTCAAGCTCATGAGTACAACCAACCTAATATCCAACAACACTTTTACTAGTAGATAGGGCGGGGGCCAAGACATCTCCCAGGCTCATCCTCATAGATAAGAATCCAAAATATACATGATGAAGTCTTAATACAAACACAAAGAAGATAGATATTGTCCCCAAATATGAGGATTCACCAAAGTCAACTTCAACGAACCAGCTAGTCATGTGGAGGAGGAGGAGGAGGAGGAGGATCAATAGGAGCTCCGGTCCCTACATGGTAGTTGTATGCATAGAGTATCTGTTAGTACTTGGAATGTACTAAGTATATGAGATGCAATGCAACAAGAATCATAAGCATAAAAAGCAAGATGCATAACCATAGTCGATAAACATGAGCTCAATATGACATGTATAATAAATGCTTAGGTGTAACACGCTTGAGAACAATCATACTTTCATAACTTGCTCAACACAATAACGTCACATGAATAGCTCATCCAAATACCTTGTACTAGAGGGTGAGGAATATAGCATAGGTCATAACCCCTTCTAGTAGGTAGTAGATAGTACATGAGGGAGTGGCATACAACATAGTTTATAACCCCTTCATATACGTATAAGATAAAGCATAGTATTAAACCATATATGAGAGTGAGGCATACAACATAGTTCATAACCCTTTCATGTAGGCACTAGGTAGTGCATGGTATCAAGTCATACATGAGGGTGATGAACACAACATAGTTCATAACCCCTTCATGTGGACATTCTCCTTGTACTAGAGGGTGAGGCATACAACATAGTTTATAACTTCTTCTAGTAGGTTTCACAATTCACAATGACATAAGATATAACATAAGAGCTCATTAATTGACTTGTAGAACATAAGAACTTTTCATGAATTCAACACATGCTTGGGAGCCTATAACTTATCATACAATACTTGTCGTGCAATTCATACAATAGCTTTCCATCAACATCAATTTCGTAATCATGCAAACTTACTAAAACATGGTGGGTATGCTTTCACATGCTTAAAATCATGCAATTTAGGAGTACAAGACAAAAAGGAGTAAAATCAATTTAATTTGAAGCTATTTAAATCAATCCACCAATATAACAGTAAAACCCCCAATTTGGGTATCATAGAAACCATCTTAAAATTCACCATTTTTCATAGTCTCATGATTCATATCATGCATAACCCCAATAGGTATAAATCAACTCATAGAAATAACTTCAATAAATATTCATGCATATTTAATCAACACTTGAAGAATCCAAACCCCAATCACATTTATAATGCATAACAAGTTTTATCCATAAATATCTAACATTAAAATAATGAAATTTGATAGGGAGAAGAGATTTGGCTTCATGGGTGGAAGGAACCCATGAATGAAACCCACATACCTTAAACCTTGAATTTTTTTGAAATTAAATTGAGGAAGACTTGAAGCTTGGAGTCACCGGGTTCTTGAAAGACAAAGCTTGAAGTCCTTGAATTTGAATGGGGGAATTGATGATGTTTTGGAGAGGACTTGAGAGGGTTTTGAAGTTTCTTGAGTTCAAAAATGGCTAAGGATGAAGGTTTTCACGTCTAAATGGGCATTGGGTTATTACTCAAATGCCCTTGGATGAAGTAGAAAAACAGGGGAAATTCTTCCACTGATCTGCTGCGCCCTAGGCGTGACGCGTACCTACCGTGAGGAGACATTTTCACAGCTCCGCAACCCAGGCATGACATGGCCTGATTGCAGATCGTCACTGGAAATAGTTCCCGTTGTGAAAATTATTTTTTGCTATGAGTCTTCTAAAATTCGGGGGTTACCCTTTTCCCACACAATTTTCCCCCTGAATAAGAATATGAAATCGAATTTTTGAAATCACGCACAGATTTTGAGATATACGAGAAATATACTTATGGGGCATTCCGAAGCACACGAGGGGCATTTCATCTTGAGATTAGCAAAGAGACGCTCTCGTAGAAAGACATCAAACACTTGCTTCAAATGGGACACATATTCCTCAATTGTCTTGTTACATACAGATGTCATCAAAATACACCACAAAAACTTGTTGATGAAAGGTTTGAGAACATGATTCATCAGGGCATTTGTCAATCCAAATGGCGTCACAAGCCATTCCTACAATCCAAACTTTGTCTTGAAAGTCGTTTTTCACTCATCACCCGATTTCATACAAATTTGATGATACCCACTTTCAAGATTTGAAAAGTTTGAATGCTCAAAATCCTTCAATGGTAACTTCACTTCCGCAACTCCAAATTGAATGAAATTTGAGATTTAGGATAAAAACAATACCAGTTAACAAGAATCTAGTGTCAAAAATAACAAATTAAATAAAAATAAATTTATTTATTTATTTTTGGATTTTTGAGTGGATCAAAATTTCAAGACCTAGATTTGTGAAAACAAACCTAAACCTAGGCTCTTGATACCAAATAATAAAGATCAAATAAGAAAGGAAGAGAAAAGGGAACAAAAAAAAGGATATATGGATTAAATTCAAACTATTGAAATTATGTGCAACAAGGGACTAAAATCATCACCTCCCAATTAATTTCAACAACCCAAATAAAACCCTAGCAAGAAAAATTAAAGGAAACAAAAAATCACAAATGGGCAACACTTTAATTAATCAAGCAAATAAGTCAACTAACAATTCTAAGAGTTCACCCGAATTACTCACTAGTTACTCACTAAGAAGATACTACAATTTGAGGATTCAATGTTCAACATAGTCTAAGTCTTCCAAATGCTAAAATATGACTATATATACTAAGTAAATAAAAGACATTTTCTTTACAATTTTACCCTTAATAAGTAAGGGTCTCGTTTGGTTGCCTTCTTTTCAAATGCTTGAATTCAAATAATAGTCATTTGCACACATGGCCTCTTTTCTTCCTTCTCCTCACCTTGATAGACCTTCCACATATTGTAATCTTTTCTGTGGTGGCCCTCAAGCTCCTCTAGTGCTTTCTTTTTTATATGCTTGTAGGTCTTGGAGATCTTTTGCTTGACTTCTTGTGAATGGTGAGGGGTATATGCCACTCATGTTAGTATCATCTATGCTTTGCATAGGAAGCCTTGGGAGTCGAACGGAAAATTATTCTAGACCAAACTCGATATTTTCAAGTTAATCGCATTGTCAGAATTTTGAATCGGATGCATTTTTCAAGAATGTTGATCGAAGTCAGTTGTTGGCCAATTTTGAATGCTAAAATGTTAAAAATGGTACAAACGCCAACCGAAAGCCTCGGGATTCAAGTTAACCACCTTTCTAGACTAATTTGACCATTGTAAAGCTGATGGAATTGTCTGAAATCCATTTTGGGGTTGTTTTCCCACATCTTAACTTGAAAATGACTTTTTCAACTTATACTTCCAACATGGAAACTTGTATAAAAACTAAATGAATGACCAGGCTATCGAGCTACAAGCGCCAACAGATCATAAATGACCCGAGGTCGCTATGGAAACGCTCTAAACGGCAAATCAGACACAATAAAAGAAAAATGACCTACAAGATCATTACAAATACATAGACATTATACACTTGGGAAACTATTCTTTAGTGAACTTATCACAATTGACTATGTGAAGTCAAAGGATAATGTGTTAGATCCACTTAGAAATAACAAAAAAGGGAGGTAAGAGATCATCAAAGGGAATGGATTTAAGGCTTAGGAAAAGTCACCATAGCAGTAATTCTACCTTGTAGATATGACTGGAGATTCCTAGAGCTAAGTTCAAGGAGATCAAAAAACATTGTGATTGACGGTTCGACATTGTCAAATTAGCCAAAATTCATTCTCGTGATGAAGACAGTGATTAGTGACAAGGATAAAATATAAAAAATTATTAATAGGTTAATAAAGCTTTAAGTTTTTTAACGAGTTAATAAAGCTTTTAAGTTTTTTAAATGATTTTTAAGTTTGGCAAATTTGATCAAATAATATATTTATGTAATGATACGATTAGAAAGCACCTATATAAGTGTGAAGTGTAAGCTAATTCAAAAAGGATGATTACAAAAGCCTATTATGGTTGAAATGAACACAACCGTAGAACCATAAATGGTAAAGGAGTTACTGTGGGAGCACCTATTTTCTCCCTTACCATTATTATTATACTAGCATTATTTTATTTTATTTTAAACTTGATTATGAATGTTGTCACATTTACTGCAGATATTTCACCATTTTTCTGTTAGGACTTCTATTTCTTGAATAATTTTGTTATTGTGTAGTTCTTTTTGCTTTTATAATATATATATATATATATATATATATACACACATATATA